>JAVQJF010021232.1:0-12880 GCA_036023855.1 Gadopsis marmoratus
TTATTTCATTACATTTAGGGAATTCAAGCTTAGGCAGGCATAGAGGGGTGACGTTGTCTGGCCTGTAGAGGTCTGTGCGTCCCTCCATGGATATGCCTCCCCAGACCATCACTGACCCACCACCTAACCGGTCATGCTGAACGATGTTACAGGCAGCATAACATTCTCCACGGCTTCTCCAGACCCTTTCACATCTGTCACATGTGCTCAGGGTGAACCTGCTCTCATCTGTGAAAAGCACAGGGCGCAAGTGTCGGGCCTGCCAATTCTGGTGTTCTATGGCAAATGCCAATCGAGCAGCACGGTGCCGGGCAGTGAGCACAGGGCCCACCAGAGGACGTCGGGCCCTCAGGCCACCCTCATGAAGTCTGTTTCTGTTTGTTTGGTCAGAGACATTCACACCAGTGGCCTGCTGGAGGTCATTTTGTAGGGCTCTGGCAGTGCTCATCCTGTTCCTCCTTGCACAAAAGGGCACATACTAGTCCTGCTGCTGAGTTAGGGACCTTCTACGGCCCTGTCCAGCTCTCCTAGAGCAAACCTTCTGTCAGTGGCACGTATTGATGTGCCATCCTGGAGGAGTTGGACTGCCTGTGCAACCACTGTAGGGTCCAGGTGTCGCCTCATGCTACCAGTAGTTACACTGACCCTAGCCAAATGCAAAACTAGCGAAAACAGTCAGAAAAGATGAGGAGGGGAAAAAATGTCAGTGGTCACCTGTAAAACCATTCCTGTTTTGGAGGTCGTCTCATTGTTTCCCCTCTTGTGCACCTGTTGTTAATTTCATTAACACCAAAGCAGCTGAAACTGATTAACAACCCCTTCTGCTACTTAACTGACCAGATCAATATCCCAGATGTTTAATTGAGTTGATGCTATACTCTGCTTAAAAAGTGTTCCCTTCATTTTTGTGAGCAGTGTATATAATGAATATTCTTCTGATTTCAAACTTTCATTTGAAAATATTGGAAATTGAAAAATGTTCAGTTGGCACGAAGTCAAAGGAAGAGGTGTTATATATTACATGTGTGGATGTATGTCTCTTTGAGTGTGTGTGTGTGTGTGTGTGTGTGTGTGTGTTGATGGATAGCCCTCATCACGGGTCCCCTCCCCTCACCACCTTCAGTAACAAGGGGAGGGATGCATGAGGGAGGAGGGATACGAGAGGAAGAGACAGAGGGGAGGCCACGAGTCTTACACTGCGAACATCATCACACACTTTTAAATCTGAAAGTCCGTACTTTCACCTCATTGTCAAATTCACACTCTTTCACTCATAAGGTTCAGATACAAAGGATAAGGCTTCTGCTTCAGTTTGAAATATAATTTAAACCTTCAATATCTCGTTCTTTGGCCACTTGGGGGCAGTGGAAACTGTGAGCGCTACACTGACATATTTTTACCTTTTAGGTTCATTTGGCTAACTTGTTAGCAGACTGCTGCCTATTTACACATCCAGCAAATAATGAAAAATTAGCAATAATTTGAAGTCATGTATGCGTCAAGCTGGGGAATGCAAGTCCAATATTCACTCCCGTTTAAGCTCCGTTTTGAGTCCCATATACATTGGGTTTATCAGAGTTTGCTGAAAACGGCTGCCTGCTGTGGCTGACAGGTGGTGAAATCTTGCACAGCACATTTAAACCTTAACGGTTCCCAAAGCACTTTTACAGACACACACACATTCACACACTGATGGAGACGGAGCTGCCATGCAAGGTGCTGTCCTCCATCAGGAGCAACTCAGGGTTCAGTGTCTTGCCCGAGGACGCTTAGACATGTGGTCAGGAGGTGGGATTGAACCGCCATGAAGTCCCTGGGATTAATGGACGAGTCACTCTACCTCCTGAGCCACTAACGTCTTAATTTATTCAAAGAGTGCGGTATTTGTGTCTTTTATTCATTACCTATGTATAAATATTATTATATTTTTTTGGGTACTTCCTGCCAATGATGTCATTTTTATCTAATTATTGGTTACCAAAATGTTGCTATGCATCTGTCTTGGACATTAACACATCGCAGGCCTCACCACATGTAGGCCACACATAGACATTAACTTTACTGGCATCTGTTGGCAGTTCAAACTTAATATTTCTTGCCTTCACTTCATCAAATTCACCACAAGATGGCGATGCCGACCATCTTTGCTGACTATTCAATTCAATTCAGTTTTATTTATATATCACCATATCATAACAAAGTTATCTCAGGGCACTCTTTCATATAGAGCAGGTCTAGACTCTTTATGTACAGAGACCCAACAATTCCCACCATGAGCAGCACTAGAAGACAGTGGCAAGGACAAACTCCCTTTTAACAGGCAGAAACCTCGAACACAACCAGAACCAGGCTCTGGGTGGGCGGTCATCTGCCTCAGCTGGATGGGTTGAGAGAGTATACATGACAGGTGAACTGTGAAACAGGAAACTATATTTAATTGATTTAACTCTTTCTTTCTTACTTTCTTTCTTATAATCCATAGTCCATTCAAACTGTATTTTTCTATCTCCATGTATCAACATTAATGCAGGTTGCTGAGTTGGTTTGACTAGTAGTGTGTAGTTTTGTGGTGTGTAGTTTGTGGTGTGTAGTTTGTGGCGTGTAGTTTGTTGCAGAGATGGAAGTCACCTAACTGTAACTGATGCAGTGGTACCCTGAGGTCACATACTCTAATATGCCACAGAGGATAGAATACTGCTCTACTGTGCGGTTCAATGATGGCAGGTGTATTTGTTTTTGTAACACATCTGAAATTCACTGCTCTTAATAATGAAATGCTCCATCAGTGTGGGTGATACACTATCTGTGATTGCGTGTTCCTTTGTGGGGATATCGTGTGTGCATCTGTTAATCCTTCGCCAGCCTTGTTGTAATGCAGGATATCAAAGGCAAAGGAGCCAAGTGCAGCCAATTCTCTCTCATGAAAAACAGTTTAATGGCGGCAGCAGTGATCTGGATAATGAGACAGGGACTTATCGGTCAGGCTCACAGCAGTGCTATTGTTCCTGATTTGCATGAAGCACTGCTGATGGAAATCGCCACATTTTTCTATCAGCATGTTCATCAGCTTCACCTGCAGTAGAGATTCAATGCGTGTAGCCAACCCTGAGTTTACATCCAAAGGGGTAAAGCAGTGACTTAGTACTGGACTTTGGGGAGTCCCAAGACCCAAATGAAACTAAGAATGGTGAAAATTGAAGCAACAGAGTCAAAGATAATATAAGTCTAGCTCCAAAAATGTTGCATCCAATACTTGGCAACAAATGGCATCTTTTCATTGCAACCTTTCTGCCTGGCGAAAGCCAACATGTTTCATATTCTATGCACTCAGTTTGTAGTGCACGCTTTCTGTTTTAAATTAAAGATTTCATTTTTAGTAATCCAATATTACTACTTCTAGTTATATTCAGTAAAATAAGTAACCATTCCTCTCATACAATCTTACTACTTTCTACTTCTCTCACTGACAAGATGTTCTCAAGATGTTATCATTTGATAAAGGCACTTTTTTTAAACAATATAAATCATGGAAGCATAATACCTACTAAATTAGAAAAGGTGTTTGACACAGTACACGGTGTCATGATTTTGCAGGAGCCTTGTATTTTAGTCCGCATTGTGCTTCAGTGGTGCACGTTACCAAGCAAATGTGCAATTTATCAAATTACAAACAGGTAATCCTTGTTAATAGTAGTTAAAATCAGCTAACCCTTGACCAAACCATGATATTAAGGTGCTGCTTACACTTAAATGCATCATTAAAAAAATCTAAGCCTGTAACACTGAAGGAGCCAGTATTACTTTTGATAGTTAAAGTACATTTTGCCAATAATACTTCACTTTACTGTACACCTACTTAAACCTGCAATAACTGTTTGTTTGGTTCTGGGGCTTTTGGCCACTTGGGGACAGTGGAACATTGACACATCATCACCTTTTAAGTTGTGTTGAGTCATGTTTCCGGCCCCCTGGCGATTGCCAAGTCCAATATTCCCTCTCTGTTTTTGGTCTCTACCAACTCCTGAGGGAAATATCTGGCTCTTTAGCTGCCGAATGCTCCACTATGTTCACCAGCTAGCCTGCTCTAGTCTGTCTTCTGCTCGGTGCTGAGCAGGTAGGGCACAGTGGCTGTTTAGAGTAGTTTTCCACTGGAAACGGCTGCCTGCTGCTGCCGAAAAAGACGCAATGAGAGCGGTGCGAGTGAACCAAAACAGTTGTGGGCCAAGCAGCTAAACAGTAACAACCCTCTGTAGGTTCATCATCATAAGCATTGTCGCACAGTTTTCACATTGTCTCATTTGTTACTATAAGAACATTGAGAATAGTCGCTGTGAGGAAACGTTTGCATTGTTGCATTGCTACATCTTAAGATTCTGAACACTTCTTCCACCACTCGACGTTGCTATTTATCATGCATCCCAATCTGCAGCAACAGTCCTGGCTATCACACATTTCTTTCAGGGAGTGAGCCTTTAGAGCAGTGGGGGGGGGGCTTTCATATGCCATGCAGGGCCCAGACGCTGCAGGTGTATGACATCAAGTGGTTTCTTGAATGAGTTCCTCCTCACTGGTTAAAGATATGCTAACCCACAAATCACTATGGTTTCAGATGAGTGAGGGCACACTTCAGTTTAGCTGAGGGGTGACGTGCATGTCGAACCTGCCTAATGTTTGTTCCAAGGCATCCCTAAAGCTCCACTGGGCTTAGAACCCTGGACCTGCGTGTAAAGCAGACGTGGTGAACACAGAAACAACTGATTGGACCTCTTTAAAAACTGGAATATAGTTTCTTGATTGGGGGGGTTCAAGTGTCTACATCCAAAGAAAAGAACACAGCATGTACCTGTGTGGCATGAAGATAATCTCAAAAAAACAAAACTCACCATGCTTCCATGTGTGTGTACATTCATACGCTACAGTGTATGAACAAGGGCAGACATACAGATAAAAGCAAACACATCCCAGATTAAGAGATATGAAGCCACAGTGTGTATGTAGGTGTGTCTGTGTGTGTGTGTGTGTGTGTGTGTGTGTGTGTGTACCCATATGAGCTTTAGGGAGTGAAGACATGTTTTGGACCTTGGAAGGATGTCTGAGGGTTCAGCCCTGGTTTTAAGGTTAGGGTTAGGGTCTGGGGAAAAGCATTATGTCAATGAGTGTCCTCACAAGTGTAAAAGTAGAGAGTTGTGTGTGTGTGTGTGTGTAGGCGTGCAATGTGTGTGAGTTTTTGTGACCATGCTGGAGATTATATAACTTGGCTACTTATTAACTCATGTTCCATTTCATGAAGCAGTCCCAGCAGATATGACTGCATGCTGTTCATTCATTTACAGGCGGGAAAATCCCATGTGGAACCCATTTAGCAAAGAATGATCAATGCGAAACCAGATGTGCTGAAGGCTTCTGCAGTTTGCCTAAATGCCTTTGAATTGATTATATCATCGCTCCGGTCCCTGAAGCAACACGCCTCCACCAACGCAGCGCCCCTGCACTGCTTTAACACGGCACTGTTTTTGGTCTTTCGGCCATCTTGAGCACCTTAGCACCTCTTCTAAACTTAGATTACTGTTACAGCGCTTTGGGAACCGTTTCGGTTGAAAAGCGCTATATAAGAAAGAGTCCATTTACCATTTTACCATTTACAAGCTCTACTTGCTACTTTACCCACCCAACAATTCATTACTAAAAATCTATAGCAGAAAACAGAAGTCAGCCATCAGAAAATTGATCCTTATCTAGAGCAACAGTGCTGTACAGTGGCCCTAAAGGTCAAAACACAACAACATTTCACAAAACACTACATGTTTGTCATTGGGCCGAACCCAAGTTAATTCAGAGTTTATTCGATGGATGTGTTAAGGGGGGCGGCGCTGGATTGGATCAACCGGAGGGGCGCGCTAAACTCCACGTTGCTGTGATTGGTTGTTTCGCTGTCAGGGAAGTGATGACACTCCGGGCATGTTTAAGACGGAACCGTTGTAGAATGTTGCAGGGAAAAGCGGTGTGATCTGAAATCGTCTCAGCTTGACTCAGCTTGTCAAGTCACCAGTGGCTGGTTTTAAAACGTAAGGCACGTCACTTGTTTCATCTCGACCCTGTAATTTTTTTATGTTTTCACCATTTCATCGATACTAGAAATGCAACTGTAGCAAGTAAATCACTACCACTTTCCTAATTCATATTTAAAGACGCTACAGATTATATCCAGCTACAATTTATCCTGAAAAGCCGTCAGTTAGAGCAGAAGTACAGAGAGTCGTTGTTCTGGAAACGAGACATCGTCACTTAAACTGGCAATCCAATCCAATCTAGCACCGCATGGAATAAACTCTGAATTGACTTGGGTTGGGTCCAATTCCAAACAAGACGTGTTGTCGCCCTGTTTTGTGAACTGTTCATGTGTTTTGGTAAGTTTTTGTTATTTTTTGACCTTCAGGGCCACCGTAATGCTGCTTTGAATCTGGCACCACCTTTGTGGAATGGAATCAAACCACCGTAAGAAATCAAACTCAAGTGCAGACACGCCAAGAGTCCTTCGACAGATTGATGAATAATCAGCAAGGTTAAAGTTTAAAAATTAAAGTGTAACTTCACCCTCAAGTTCAGCTAGAGTGTCTCTTCCTGCAAATGTAAAAAATGAGTGCAACCACTGTAGGAGGCGTGGCATCGTGTCTACATAGTCTGTGGGTCAGGAGACACTGACGCTGATTAGAGTCTTTTTTATATAACTTTCATGACATAGACAGACCCCAACCAGTTGACTATATGTCAGCATTGGCCTCGCAGATTCAGGGCTGATTTAAAACAGTAGGTGTTGAGACATTGTAAACTCACGAAATGAGGATTTATATACATTTGGTAAGAAATATGAATATTAACACCAGCATTGATGCGTTTCATCACAGTACAGTCATATTATTTAGTTTACAGCTCAAAACACACGTTCAAGTGTGGAGGACCTCTTTAACCTTAATAAGTAAAGTAACCTGGTTAATGTGTTGACTTTACTGTCGAAATAATCAAAATGCCTCATTTTGATACTAATGAAGTTATCAGAGTGCATGTTATCAATAAAGGTTCTTAATAGGTTTGGATCAGTTTCTGTCCAGGTATTGATGAAACACTGCAGCAACGGTCAACTTCATATACAATCTGAAGCGACACAGTGAACAGCCAGGCTGGAACAGGTGGAGGTAAAGGTTAGGAATTTAATTGTAGTCAGCATTGTGAGTTCAGCCAAAGTCCTCACAAGTGTAGGAAGGCTTGTGTGAGTGTGTGAGTGTGAGCGTGAGTGTGAGTGTGTGTGTGTGTGTGTGTGTGTGTGTGTGTGTGTGTGTGTGTGTGTGTGTGTGTGTGTGTGTGTGTGTGTGTGTGTGTCAGTGGGAAGGGCCAGCCACAGCACCTGTAACTCAGCACCTAGGGCAAGACAGACAGGGGAGTGAATGTGGACAGGAAAGAAGCAGGAAATATGGAGGCGTAAAGATGTACTGGACAAAAATAAATGACAAACCCAGAGGCATGGTAATGACACTGTGGACTACCAACAACTCACTTTAGCTTTCTACTAATTTCTGTGAGTTGCTATTGCCACCTACAGGGTGGACGACAGCAAGCATTTTACCACTTCTTGTAACCTGATTCTCCTTCAAACATACTCACCTGAGTGTACTCTGAAAGTGTCAGATGTACCTTCATTGCCACTTGTAGTGTTAGTGTAGATGTTGAAGAAAAACATGGATTATGGACTCTCCTCTGTGAAGAAACAGGGATTCAAAACTGTCAGGTGAGAATTAAGTTTCAGCTTTCCTGCCACTATTTTTAACTGCCTTCCCCCCCCCCACCCCCCGTGTACTTTAGCACTTGTAACACATTTCCCGTCTCTGACAGAAGTATAGCGGAGGTCAACGGGGCAGTGGAAGTTGAATGCAGTTTCACAAAGCGGTATTGTTGCTAGATGGCTGAATTGAGGAGCTGAACAAGTTATTGGACTGAAGAGGCTGGAAATAGATCCTGAAACCTGCTGAAGCCAAACACAGCTGGAAGGAGACAGCATCCATTTCACCAACAGGTGAGTCTACAGCATTTCGAATCCAGTGCGGAGAAGTAACTGAGTACATTTACTCAAGTACTGCTCTTAAATACAATTTTCAGTAAATTTTATTTTACTCGAGTATTTCCATTTTTTTAAACTTTTCCATTTACATGACAGTTATAGATACTAGTCCGACCGGTTGGATCGAGGCAGATGACCGCTCACCCAGAGTCTGGTTCTGGTTCTGCTCGAGGTTTCTGCCTGTTAAAAGGCATTTGTCCTTGCCATTGTCGCCTAGCATTTGCTCATGGTGGGAATTGTTGGGTCTCTGTAAATAAAGAGTCGGTCTAGACCTGCTCTATATGAAAAGAGCCCTGAGATAACTTTGGTGCTATATAAATACAACTGAAATGAATAGTTTCTTTTCAGACTGAGAGTTCACATGCACACACACAAAAATTCATTTAGAAATGTGGCTTGTGGCCCATTTCAACAAAGCTGTGTCTGTTGGGTCCCCTTGTCACATTCTGCATGTCTGTGAGTTGTTAGCAGTTCCACTAAAGTGACTAAAGTGATGTTTTCATTTAATTCACAAAATAAAGAGGTAAACCTATCCAGTATTTCACCAGAAGCAAAGATTAGAGTGAAATCCCAAAAAATGAACCCAGATTTGTGCATCAGAACGCATTCTCTCCTCTCCCATGAATCATCTCGCAACCCTTGAACGGACCTGGTGACCCTTTGGACGGGTCAATGGACTAAACTAGCTGCAACACATTGTAGCTGTCAGTTGCTTTCACATTGATGCACATTGATCAGTATTAATAATCCAAAAGTACATTGCTGCTCGTACTTTTACTTAAGTTGAATTTTCAATGCAGGACCTTTACTTTGAATTTGTATTTTTATAATCGGTGTGTTTGTGCTTTCACCTGAGTAACGGGTCCAAAACTGCGTTAATCTACAAGAACTACATACAAGTCGACAGTTTGGTTAGTTATCACCTCAAAAACATCAGAATTATTTAGAAAGTGATATTTCAGGAGGCGGAAAATAAACGGTGGCTTCTTTTTTGTATTGTTTGTCATTTTCACAAATCTACCGCGCAATGTTAGCTCCAGTTATCGGTGTGGGGGTGTTGTAGACTCAACAGGCATTTTTTTGGGAGAGGCGTCGTATCAAGTTGGCTGTACAATTGAGGACTGTTACTGTAAGTGCTCTCCTTTGTCGACATATCAAATTGCTTCATTCACTGAGCTGTCACGAAAGCTGTTGTGTTTTGTGTTTAGTTTTTTTTTCCAAAACACCAAATCAGTTTCTGAACCATGCAGTTACATAATCGTCAATGATGCTTAATTTACTATGCACAATCCCTGATTTGAATAGATATTTGTGGCATTTGGGACTTTTAGGAGGCAGTCCACATTCCCTCCCAGATCACAGTTCAGAGACTCACCATCATCGCTGGCCTCCCGAGGTGAGGGATGAAATGCAGCATATGAAAAGTTTCTAATTACCAGGCCTCTCATTTTGTATTTGATGTTCTTTTTTTTATAAATTATCAAGAAATTATTTCCTGAGTTCCTCATTATTTCTGCCTTTACACTTACACTGCCTTCAACTGTAACACTAATTAGCCAGTTGCATTACTCTGCACTTTTTTACAGTGTAGTTTTTCCACTGGCTTCATGGCTTTTGGTCCACTTGTGACAGGATGACTGGCTTGATGGTTAATCAGTCCTTCTGTCTGTCAGTTTGATCCAGAGCAAAAAACTACTGGCCAAATTGCCATTCCATTTGCTGTGTGTGTTTCAGTTCCGTATACCTAGGATATCATATCAGCATTGTTTGGTAATATGTTTGGGAATATTAACAGACTCCAAATGGGTATTTGGTGCTATCGTCACCTCTTGCAGCACCATTAGGACATACTTTATATCCCCTTTTACACAGAAATATCAAACCTAATGAGCAGGTTGCCATGTAACTTACTGGGCACATATCCACTGGAGGAACCTTTTCCATTTGGACATTGTGTGTTGTTTATAAAAGCGCCACCCACAGCCTTTACATGGCACAGCCACACTGGTAAGAAGAGCTAACAGGCTGTCATCACACGCGTTTCAACCATGATCTTTAGGTTTTATTCATTTTATGTGCAACCGTAGGAACACATGGGCTTCAGTGCTCCTCAATACAGCTACCTACAACAGTCCTGTTGAGTTTCACCTCATCATCATCATCATTTTAGGTTTCAAGGCTCTTCCATGTAAAGGTGCAGTCACAACAGCATTTAAAAAGGGCAACATTTCAAGGCTGAATTAGTTGATTCCAATGGAATCGCTGCGATTAGCACGGCTGACTCGAAATGGCAAGTACACTTGCATAGGTTTTTTTTTGTGTCAAGGTGAACTTTGTCAAACTTTGACCCGCGAATTTGCGCTGTTGAACAATAGCAAGCTGTCTTGACATTGTTGACCTTTGAGGGCCAGAGAGTCCATAGTAACACATTAGCTGCGTCGTACCATACACTTTTATTTAACCTCCTCGTTCAGAGTATAAAACGCTCCGCAACAGAGGCATGGTTTGCAGGCAGTTAAAAGACAGGAGTCGATGGTACAAATATGTCTTTTGAATAAACTGTCGACTTACTTATGTAACAACAGTTTATAGTGTACAGCCGAGATCGCCGGTTAAACAAGTCTGGGCCTATCGCAGTACTCTTGCAGAACACTTGCTTTCATACTGTTACACTTCCTTAGTGCAGGAATACTGTATCCTCCAGGGTACATTAGCAGGTCCTCAGAGGTTTTGTCTTGACACTCAACATGACCGCATTTCTCCAAAGGCAAAACCTTCCAGTTAATCAGTATTATAAATGCACCTACAAATCATTTTATGGCAGGATATGGCAGGCTTTCCAAACAGCAGGATGGACTTTCCTATACCCAAAAGCCCAAAGGTTAGAGTCCTGCTGAAGTTCCCTCAAGCACGGCAAACATGTGACTGGACTCATTTGGCCCGTTTCATTTGAATTCAGTGGCCGCATGAAGAGTTTCAAACAACACGTTGAGTCCAGTATTCTCCTGCCTGCCTGGCATAACAACCTTTGAACCCCCCCCCCCCCCCCCACCCACCCCCCCCCATGCACGCAGACAGGCCAAGTAAACATGGTGGTTGGTGACACTGACTACACCCAGACAATTGGACCTGCAGTGACCACAGACACAGACAAATGAAACTTATTGATCATTTGTTTTTAAAGCACCACCAACACTTCTTGCCGTTCTGCTCTTGTAGTAATACATTCTGCGGGATTACAGTTCCAATCCACCACACTTCATTTAGCATTTCTACAATACTGTAGTGACACAAGCTGCAACCACTTCATTCAATCTTACGTATTTCCTCATGTAAGCATTCAGGAGCTCTTTCCTGGGATTAAAGACTGAACTTACTGTAACCACTTAGCGTGTCACAGCAAATTTTGACCTGATGATGGTACTAGAACAAATGTCAAGGGAACACCAATGTCATTCGGAGTCATCATCTTGGCACCATGGATATCTCAACAAAATGACGCGCCAATCCATCCAGTAGAGGTGGAAATATTTCACTGGATAAGTGTGAACTTTGACTTACTGATGGCGCTAGATGCAAAGTCAGGCAATCACTAAATTAACTAAGGGCCAGCCTCTGGGCACCCAGGATATCTGTACCAAATATCATGGCAATCTATCATTTGTTGTACCTGTTGAGTCAGTATGATGTATCCTCTGAGGACATCGATTGTCACCTGAATTTGTCCCTGAAAATGATCAGACTGCCGAACCTTGGCCATGCTAGAGAGCAATGTTGTGTTAAATGGTAAAATGTGAGTAATGTTGATTACTGATGAAAGACTTCCATTCACAGTCGCAGCCAAGACGTTAGAGCGCGCAGCCGTCCCGACAGTTTATTCGGACTCTGCAGGTGCACCTAGCCTGCATAGTGTGAGCACCACAAAAGGAACACTGAGTCTTAAAAGTTTTTATTTTCAAAACGCTGCACCACAAGCAACAAAATGGCTGCCCACCCACACTCCCTCCCACTGAAAGGCAGTCGATACTCAAAGTTGTATAGAATCTGCATCAAAAGAGACAAAGGGAGCCAAACAACAATCAGTTAGTTGAGCGTATCACATCTCATGAGCGGGAGAGAGGGCGAGAGAGAGAGAGAAAGAAAAGAAACAATACAACAAAGTGGTTTGGCTCTGTTTGATCAGCTGCTTTAAATACTTGCCCTGGGGCCAGAGGGCAATCGGTTTGCATGCCAGCTCGGGCACAGGTAGCTGAAGTTGGTCTTTTTAAAAACCAAAAATAATGGAACGCTTAACCAAAGTGCAGGCTGATCTTTACAAAAGGTCAAATCTTAGTGTTGGTGGATCATCTCCACCATTTTGATCCTTCCTTTGCTTGTTGTTGGTTACTCAATGGCCTAAACATGGTTCTCCATTTTTCTCATCTTTAACAAGCAATTGTAAGTTTGGAGGTAGAAGAGGAAGTGACTCATCAGACTTTAGACAGCAGTGCGCCTCCAACTTTGTGTCGACAGTTTGTGTTTGTCCCATTCCCTGTTTCAATATGACAATGCTCCGCAAACAAATTGTATTCTCAGTTTGGTGAGGAAGAACTTGAGTGGCCTGCACAGAGCCCTGACCTCAGCCCCATGCAACACCTATGGGATGAACTGGATCACTGACTGTGACTGCGCTGTTGGGTGTCCACATACATTTGGCCATATAACGCAACGCCTCCTCAGGGTGGCTCCAGCTCCAGAGGAGGCTCAGTGAATGGAAGTGAAAACATA
>JAVQJF010021234.1:0-40376 GCA_036023855.1 Gadopsis marmoratus
AGATTGGTGTGTCACTGTATGCATCCTGTCTGTTCTCCTTGCAAGTAAAACATCACTCCGTTGCCCTTCTCATCTTTGTGTCTGTGTTTTATAGATGTTTTAGGTGCCTAAACCTGACAAGACTGTAACTCGAGTTTCTGTATAAAGATCCTGTAGGGGCAAACTTACATAACATGTACAATGACCAATGGAAATGGGTTTCTTCTGTTTCCAGAATGCTAAAAAAGTTGTGTTCTGATGTGTTTTCTTTGAGATGATTTGGCTGTTGACTTCTGACTGTTTATCACCTATTGTACAACACATCTTTATCAATGACCTGTAAGTGTTTCCTGTGTTTTGTTCAACTTTAAAAGCATAGAGCAGTTCTTTCCATGACACATACGATACCCTTGACACTCTTGATGTGGAAAGGGGGGGAAGCCTTTAGCAGAAAAAAAAGGAGGGAAATTCAGGAAGCGCAACAGAGGAGAGATCCTTATTCCAGGGTGAATAATATGATACATATACTAGACATGTAATAGATATAGGCGTATGTACAGCGCACACAGAAATGACTAAATGACAATATTCGGTAAATGAAGTGCAAACATGTATGAAGAACACGGATCAGAGAATTCACGAAGCCTCTTTCAGATGCGTTTAATCACTTGGACCACAAAACCTTCTCCGAACCATGAAGATCTGCAAAGAGGATAGACCACACCTAGGCTACCGTACACACAAGAGTGTCATTCACACAGGTGGGAAAAGACAAGGTATTTCATTTAATTTCATGACAGGTTCTCAAAATTTGACAGAATGGCTACATGCGAAGATGTCCGATCAAATAGGGGAGACAGAACTATTTACTGTACCTCCAAAAGGGGCGTATATTTGACACACGTCAATGGAAAAAGCATCACTTTAAACAGTAAACATATGTCCCTAAATGTACTTGGAATATGAATCTATGTAAATGTGTGTATTCAGTACATATGGGTATGTATATTTAGGAAGCATTGGTATATATGAGGTTACAAGGAACACAAAACACACTTTGATTTATATGTTTTTTATAAATGTTGTCATTGTTCTTGTGAAAGTGTTTTATGTTACACAATTATTTTGGCAGACAGTCTGAAAGTCAACTTACAAGCTTTTTGCAGAGCTTTCAGCTGCATCTCACGGGCTTCCTCAGCAGGTGGAGTTGTCTCATTCTTTATCACGACCCACATATGAAACTGAAAACAGGTGGATGCATGATTATGATAATTGTGAATTGTGGTTATTTATCACAATTATTGTAAACATAACAATGCACAATAATATATTCACATCTTTCATCTGCTTGTTTGATCTCCAGGTAAAAATGAACTAAATATTAATCGTAAAAAATTCTAACCTTAGATCAAATTGTCTTCAGTGACATAACAGCACATACGAAGTTGAGTTACGTGTCTTGCCATAGCTCCCCAACATGGCAGTTTGAACTAAGGTCTCTGCAGGCCAATAGGCTACTCTGTTACACTGGTTTTATGATCATTAAAAACAGGTTGGAATGAGTAATTCCAGCTGATGCACTCCAGACAGCAGCAGGTGAGATAGATAAGGTTGGACGGAGGTGATTTACCAGCAGGACAGTCACTGTTTCTGTTTAGAACAATCAGCAAAACCAATCAGGGCATGAGCAGAGAGTCAGCATGCGATCAGAGAGGTTACCATGGTATTAACCAGCTCATTCAAGGTGGAGGTGCCAGCAACACAGTGAGTCACAAATACAAGCCAAGTAAGTGGCTGTCGAAAGGGCTTAATCCGACCTGCAATCTCACAGGTCAGAGATTGAGCCAGAAGGACGGAGAGGCAGCAAGGCTAATGGAAATGTTGGGGTCATAGCATCACATTGGCAGCATATACAGTAACATTGGATTTATTGGTTAGTGTGTGTACATCGACCCAGCGGAAAGTGGAATTTCAATTTTTCTGCATGGTGTGGCAACGCGATCCGTACCAGAAGTCTCTTCTTCAGATGCGACCTATGTTCTTCTCTCTCCTCTCCTCTTGTGGCTGTTCAAATTATAACTCCTGTGTGTGTCAGGACAAAAGGAGGAAGTAAAGCAACATTGTTATAATGCTGCAAAACCTCTTCCAGCAAAGACCAACTGCAGGTCGTTCATCAGCAAACATTGTGTAAATAAGTGACCCACAACGTTCTCTAATAATGTATGACTTTATGCCACTCAGATGTTTGTTGGCAACAAAGAGGGACAAGAGGGAACCTAGAAACTACAACAATGATCTTTATCGACAGGAGGTAAACAACTTCCTAACCCACCACTGCACCACTTTTTGTTGCCTGGAATCCTGTATTTCAGATGTATTATTATTTTTGTCTATTTGTATTTCATTTCATTTTAGGTATGTTTTTTCATTAGGTCTATTTGGGATTAATAGATTGTAATCTCTTGTCTTTCTTGTGCTTTTCTGTGCCTATGTGAAGCACTTTGCGTGTGCTATATAAATAAAGTTGCCTTGCGTTGCCTTGCCAACAGAAAACATTGGTTTCTTTTTACCATGACCAAAATGCTTCCTTTCCATTAACCAAGTATTTTTTTGTGCCTAAAGTTAACTTAACCTTAACCATAGAGGAGGCAGATCAGAGATCAGTCGTATGCATTTTCAAAGGCACTGACAAACGATGTCCTGCTGATGGGGGGCAGGAATGGCAAATAACTTATTTTGTCAAAACTGAAAGCTCATTCGTAAACTTGAAGGTGAATTTAGTAGCTGTTCTGGAGCTTTGGGTCATCACGGAAGATCCTCCTCAGCAGATGAAGTTTGCGCAGATCATGAAATTGTAGATGTTCAAATTCCCATTTTTTCTTCAGAGCCTTCCCATTCATATTGGATTAAAAGCTCAGAGAAAATGAATTATTGATGTTATGATGAACAGTAATTGGCATAACAATCTCACCACAAAGCTCCAGAGCAGCCACTAAATGGACCTTGTGCTGAGATTGTTTTGACAACAAATTCTTTTGTCATTTAGTTTGGGGCGACGTTTTGTCATTTTGAGAATCCTCACTCCCTCACCCCATTAATGGGCCAGTTTAGTGTCGCAAGCTCAGTTTAAGGTCATAAGCAAAGTTAGGGTTGGGTTTTGATCAGGGATAAGCAGTCGGGATAGTTCAAGCTCTGGGACTGAATGCTGCTGTGAACATTTCTGGTAAGTGTAGGGAAAAAAATGCATATGTGCATGAATACCCCTCCTCTAATACATCTACGCTCTGTCTGTGTGCAGATCCGATTATGGTCCTTGATTGCGAGTGACAGTGTGCAGATTGAGTTGCACAGCCTCTCTAATTCTCTCTATTAATGAGTTGCGCTCCACACTGCTGCCCCGGACCCCATCTATTAATCACAATTTGTCATCTGTCTTGTGCTCTCCACACACACACCCCACCACCACCCTTGCCCCATCCCCCCTCCCCTCCAAACCACACTATCCCTGCTCTACCTGTCCCTTTCCTCCCAGCTGCTGATTCCATCTCATCCCTTCATCGCCTCCTGACTTACTCCTCCAT
Organism: Gadopsis marmoratus; assembly: GCA_036023855.1. Classification (NCBI taxonomy): domain Eukaryota; kingdom Metazoa; phylum Chordata; class Actinopteri; order Centrarchiformes; family Percichthyidae; genus Gadopsis; species Gadopsis marmoratus. Next base: position 3,561 of record JAVQJF010021234.1, read on the forward strand.
AGATTCTCCGTACAACACTCGTCTCCCAATTTGCTGTCTTTCCGTGTATTGTTCTGTGCTCTGCCCCTGGTTCCTTTCCTGACATTTTTACTTGCGTCTCCATCTTCAGCTCTTGCACTCCCTTTTTCCCACCTCTTGCACTCATGTCTTGCTCTCCTTCCACGGCATGGTCAAGCATACTGAGTGGGTTTTCCCCCTGAAATCCACATTTTAATTCTGCCAGCACTCCAAGGTTAAGTAAGCCCTTTCACATTGGTAAATAATGATTTATCACTCCAATTCATATCCCTATTGGTACTCTGTAATTAGATATTTTGCCAAAGACAAAATTAACAGCTTATTTAAAAGTCGCCTCTTCACTTTCCTCCTCTCCCTCTTCTTCAGATGCCTCACTTATGTTTATGACTGTATAAGCTGTCAAAGGTTTGTAACTTTGATGATAGTAGATTTGAAGTATGGCTAACGCAGTGTGTGAAAACTAGCAGTTGCAGCACAGTTACAGTGACATGTTAGGAAGTTGAACAAAATTCTGTGTGGACAGAAAGAGAGGCAGAAGAGTACCATGTGCAGTTCATTACTCGTGGATCAGAAGTTGTGACTGAATCCCTACTGAGTAACTGCGTCAGAAATCCTCCACCCCACACTGAAAATTAATTAAAGCTCTTGTCTGTCCCAACAACCTGCTGCTCCCGACAGGAAATCTGTGTTCTGAATTTCTCCAACATGGGAAATGCAGAGCGAGACTGCACCGGGTGAACGAGACACACACATGTCTAGAACAGATGTGAAGCAATATTGGAAATATCATGTACTGAAAGTGATACTGTGACATTTTATATACGGTAAATTTTGTGCTCTCTTCAGACAGCTCCACACAGGTGGAAGACTGGAGTTTTAATTTTCTGTTAAGAAAACATGCAGCACTTCTGAGTTGCTGCTGAAGAGACTTACATACAAACATGCTGTTAGGTCGGTTACATCCCTGATGTAGATCCAGTGATGTCATCTCTACTTTGAAGAATATTGTTAATGTTAAGATGTTAAGAATCATAAAATTGTATTATTTATCTATTTATAATTTATGCAAGAAATGCGTGAAACCTTGACAATTGTTTATCCAGACAGTGAGCCTTTTTGTTTAGATGTCATTTGTTCATTTTGTCTTTGAAATAGTGCCTAAATTAATGATGATGATCATATAATATGCAATGGATTAATTGTGAGAATCCTTATTACTTTAGTGTAGGCATTGTTGTCCTACAAGTTATGACAGTAATTGCAAACAGTGTGAAACCCTATTTGTGAGACTACAGAAGAGCACCAAGCCTACTGATTAGGCAGACTGAATTAGAAGGAGAGTGACAGTGGAGGTGTGTTGAGATGTGTGTGTAGTGTGTGTTAGCAGGTTCGACATGTAGTACAAATTTAGTCCAAAGGTTTTCTGATCGCAAATAGCTGAAAATGATGAACACGACACAAAATGATGCAAGTGCATTATGTGTTTATATTTATATTTGAGTAAGGCTTCTGATTTATTTGCATTGCTAATACCAAAAGACTCTTAAGCTTCATCAGCATGTAAAGATGAAGATCACTGGGATGTGTTCCAACCTGACAGCAAAGTAAAACTTTATTGGATCTTGTGGAAACCTAAAAAAAAAGCAGACAGAGAAAAGGAAACAATAAGACAAAAGTATGGATGCTGATTTCAGTCTGTTGGTCAGTCCACCAGACATCTCAGTAGCTGTTGGACAGATTTGGTCAGTCAGCTTGTTACAGACATTCATGGTGCTGAGAGGAAGTGTTATGCATGTGAACATGTAAAAATAAGATTGTGAACATGTTAAATATGAGACCTGCTAAACATCAGCATTTTAGCGTTGTCATTGTGAGCATTTTTCCATGCTAGCATTAGCATTTAGCTCAACGAACCGGGGTTCCTGTGTTCAGCCTCCCAGAGCTGCTAGTTCCTGGACAAACATTTACAGGGTCACATTCGTGTACAGAACATTGACTTGACATTATTTCAGATAAGCCAATGGCATACCCAACCTTGCACTGTATTACACCCAGCTACAGTACATAGATATAGATGTAGATATTTGTAATAAGATGTCCAGGTGATATGGTGGAATTTAAATTGTTATGCATTTGTGAGAGCCTATCAGCAGATGCTGTCACCGAAGATAGTCGCTGTGAAAACAGTGAACAGTTCATTTAAACCCACTAAATTGCACGGACACCTATACCTACATCCTGTGACCCCTTAGCAACTTAGCAGCGGTGATCCTCTTGCTTCTCCGAGGTCATGGCCTCTCTAAATGATGACAGGAGATGGATGTCTTATTCCCCGGGACTCCCTGTGCTGGTCTGGCACCCTTGTCTTTCTTTGTACGGTAGGAATCTCACACTTCTTTCTTTCACAGTTTACAAATATTTATTTTTGTGGACCGTTAATCTAGCACAAATAAAATCAGTCCAAAGGAGTGGAGTTCAACGTGGAGCAGGATGCAGGGGGAAAAAAAGAAAAGAAAAATAAATGGAACACAGCAACCCGTGACGAAGGACAGAAAGACAGCCGGGGTGGAAGAGAGAGCGAGGGATCATCCAGTAGGGATGACAGGGGCAACAGAGAGAAGAGAGAAAAGGAGGGAGAGATAGTGAAGCGAGGCATCAATGACCTTCTTTTAGCTCTTAAACCATGCTGTTCATGCCATCGCATCACTCAGAGACAAGAACACCTCCTATACCCTGATGCTGCAACATGAACATGACAGGGGCTGTCTGATATACTGGACAATGCTCTCTAATAAACACACACATATAATTTTCTTTTGTGTGATTACATCTACAGTAAAACATCAGATTTTCATGTATTCCTAATTTGACATTGCATTGTCTCTTAAGAAGTGGTTCATGTATGCTGCAACATATGGCACAGAGATTCTCTAAACCACGATTGTATTGCCTCTACAAAACTGATACTTCAACAAACACACTTACAGGCATGCTGTTATAGATATTTTTTAATCCAATACATTTACTCAGGTTTTGTATCTACAAAGTCAGACACATAAAACACAATCAGGATGAACCATAAATGAATGAGAATACAGTTATTGAATCAATTGTTTAATTATTCGTACATTACTTAAATAATTTTTTTAAATTTTTAAGTTTGTCACTATATCACCCTCAAGTACAATGTGTGTGTTTTTTGTCTATAAGAATCCACATTATATGCCGAGGTAAACTAGTCATCCATCTTCCTCCATTTGGCTTATACATACAATCTAACTGTAAAAAAAAAAACTATCTGTCTCTTAATCTGTCACTCTCACTGATCTATCCACCTGTGTCCTTAACCTGAAGCCTCTACCTGTCTTCGCTGCTTGGGCCGCAATTGTGCAGTAAATGATCATAGCTTGAACTTAAGTTATTCAGATTTCTTTGCACAGATGCATCGTTCTTTTCAGTACTCTCAGCTTAATTTGGGCTTCTGCATGTCGGAACTTTAGGGATGAACGGCTTCCACGAGTTCATAATTGATCTTTTCAGATGATCAGTGGATCACGCAAATCATTCATCAGACATTTTTATTAACTGTCTAATAGTGCATTTTACAGTAGATAATGCTTTGCTGAGGCTCGTTCAATGGACTGATTGATGCCCTTATTGACAAAGCAAGACAAACAGATGTCAATTCTTCATCCTTGAATGCCCACTGGGCCTCTGAGAAGGGAAAGCCGCCTGAGACTCATTAGTCCTGGAAAATCAGGATTTGGGGGCACATGAGAACAAGAGATGGACTATTGGAGAAATAAGACGTGAAATGATTGAGCAAAGAAAAGAAGATATTAGTCTATTTTTGTTGCCATTATCATGTCATGTCTAGTCTAACCTTAACTCTAAATCCAATGTCCAGAAAAAGGTCTTGGCTCCTGTATTATCGCTCTCTTCCCTCTTAATCATCTGACTCTGTCTGTTTGCCCAGTTTTAGTGTGTCTTGCAGAATTTCATCCCTCATTTCTCCACTAATCACCTTCCTAGAGTTTTCTGCCCCTGCCCATCACCTGATTAGTAACCTGCCTGTACCTCTGCCCCCTATTAGTCAGTAATTAGCCAAAGCATACAGTATATACCTGTAGTACCAAGGCAGCATCAGTGTTTTTTCCAGTTTATACTTCAGCCTCAGCTTTCCACACATTTCCTGTCTTACCGGTATCTCTCTGAAGTAAGATTTTCCTACATGTATCTGACATTATTGGTGCAATTATGACAACCAGGGAGGGCGCACGAATGTCTTGTGGTGTGAATGCAGGGGTGTGGTCCAATGGGTCTGATTACAGAGCAGTGTTTTGGTCATTTTAGTTATTTTACCTATTACAACAGGCATTATTATGGCCACTTTGGTGCAGCAGAAACAAGTTGTGAACACAACACTGACATATCATCCCCTTTTAAGCTGATATGGAAAACCTTTTAGCCAAGAGTTGCTTATTTACACGTCCAGCAGTAATGGAGCAACATTATCATTCATTTGGAGTCGTATTTCTATCAACCTGGCAAATGTAAGTCCAATATTCACTCTCTTTTAGCTTTGTTTCTGGTCTCTACCAACTCCTGACAAAAACAGCCACCCCCTGAAGTCAAAAGCGATGCTTTGAGATGTGATGAGAGTGAATCAAAATAGTAAAGTTGTGGGCCAGACAGCTAAGCAATTAACTGAAACTTGCTATAAAGCTCCATAAGTTCGAGGGGAGTAGAAAATTTGATAAATCTCTATATGTTCGTCACTAGGAGCAACCCTTTTTCCTTGCCACTGTCTCCTAGCGCTGCTCATGATGGAATTGTTGGGTCTATACATATAGAGTTGGTCTAGACTATATAAAGCACTATATAAATAAAACGGAATTGAATTGAACCCCTTTCACATAGTTTTTACATCGTTATTTCATACAGTGTTAGTAAAATGAGTGTCCTTTCTAACAAAGTAAGGTCTGTGGGTGAAGGCCTTAGCTAACTGCTCCAAGATTAAAAACCGACATTTCCATAGCAGAAAATTAGTATTTGCGACTTATATATTTGCTCCTCAACCAACAAATGTCATAGAAACTTTTATGTGGGGGGTGTTTCTTACTTAGTTTCTGTTGTTGAAGTAAAATCCTGCTGCGAGGGAGAATGTTTGTGAACTGATTGGGTGAAGGCTCCAGGAGACAACATGTCCAGAAGTGGAAAAGGGTTCCTTGGGAGGCAGCCTGGAAGGACAGTAGGCTTGCGTGACACAACCACATCGATATAACATCATCACTCTGGACCTGAGATACAGATGATAGGCTCCACACCACACCAATGTCGAGCTTGGTGGCAGTTTTGGCTGAGCATACAGGACAAACACTGGTCAGTCCAGGGAATACATGTGATGGGGATATCAACATGGGAGCTCAACTTTCAGCCAGCAAAGGTACAACATTACCATTAAAAAGTTGAAAGTTATAGCTGTAAAACTCACACCTCCAATGTATTCTGATCAATCCGTACTATAACTATAGACATGCTTGTTTTTGCCACTTTATTGTGAGGGCTAGTCTGTACCAGTGTGCTTTTGTATGTGCTGTATGGTAAAATTGTCTGTTAAATGTACTGACTCTTTATTCTGCATCATTGTACCATGTTTTTCCCCCCACCCCCTGACTTCTTGGTCACTGTTGTACACGCCTTTCTGTGGGCTGAAGCGCAGTTTATCTAAGGAGTGAACAGGGAGTTGAATGATGAGTTGAAAAAGCAGAGACAAGACGGCCATGGATTTTAAGAATATATCGAAGCTGCTTAGCTGGTGACTTATTATTTGCTGCATTCACAGCCAAGTCGGTAAATCTCAGCTGGCCAAACTTACTCCGTCTCTCTTTTTCTGTTCATCTATCTTTTTCAGAGGGCGCCTTCCAATATTTATCTTTGCCTCTCGTGACCCTCTTTGTCTTTTTCTCTTTTTGCAGAATAATGACTGTGCATCACTATTGCTTCATTTCAGGAAATTGCCGTAGTCATTATCTCTTTAACCCCTCTCTCTGTGTTTGTCAGATTTTGATATCTATTGCAGCGTTGTGAAATATGAATTGTTTGCTCTTTATCAACAGGCTGGCCCGATGCTCAGAGGATGAAATTCAGCTCTGTCTTCACTCAGTGTGAGTGAAATGTGGCGCTGGGTACCATAGGACTTGAATAATTCATGGTCGCTCTGGCTCCGTCCATGTGTTTTAAATACTGGTTAAAGACCAGGAAGCTATGAATCATTCATCAGAAGCGATTAAAGTCGGCTGTTAATTAACCCTTATCCTTTCACCGTAGTATGGAGGGGGTCAGTGACTGGTCCCTGCCCTGACCTCTCCGACCACCTGCTCACTCCCTCAGTCTCTCACTATCTGTCTCGCTGTAGTCTGAGGAAGTGTGTGATTGCTTGTCTTTTCTTGGATGGGAAAGGTTGATCCTGTTGAGATAAAAGGAGTTTTCCCCATTCTGAATCACCAAGAAAAATTAAATTTCTGTGTAAGTGATTTGACTTCAAAGAGTATTCTCTATAATTCAATATAAGAGACACTTTGGAACACGTTTAAAGTGAGTGTACTGAGTATGTTAAATGTGTGTGTGTGTGTGTGTGTGTGTGTGTGTGTGTGTGTGTGTGTGTGTGTGTGTGTGTAATTGCCGTGACGAGACAAGATGTTGAGAACTCAGCAGTGCATGTCGTCAGAGCGCTTGAACGCTCCACGGATGGCCCACTGAGAGCAGGAATGAAGAAGAGACAGAAGGGGGTAGAGGGATGAGAGGAGAAGAGAAGGAGAGATGGATAAATGAATAAACAGTGTTTATTGTTTGAACAACAGAGAACTTCAAAGAATTATCAGAGGGAGCAGCTGTGGTACTGTATGTGTGTTTCGGGTTTCACAATTGTTCATGAAAGTGAGGCATTTTATCTAAGCTCTATCTATCTGTGGTCAGATTAGTTTCATTGCACCCAGTTCAAGATATCATTCACTGGTTAATTACAAAACTAAAAGCGTTTCATTATACATAGGATACAGAAACGGAGTGTGTAGCTGTGTATATTTGTGTAATATGTGTGCAGATATTGGAACCTGTATTCAGATTCAGAGGGATTCTTTGCCCTGTGAATGTGGAAAGTTTATTCTCTTTAGATCGTCTGTCTCCCCCAGTTCCTGAATCTATAATTATCCCTAGTTGAAATGAACCATTTACGGTAAGAACCATTGACAAGATGAGTTGAGACAATGAGTAGAGCAAAGGGTGAAAGGAACAGAACAACATTTTGACCTGATGAAGTCAGAGGGTCACTAAAGATGTTACAATTCATCCTGAAGGGAGCATGACTGTCTGTACCAAATGTAATGGAAATCCATCCAAACATTGTTGAGAGATTTCCTTCAGAAGCACAAATGTCAACCTCATGGTGGTGTTAGAGGAAAGGTCAGAGGTCAAATTCAAAGCGAGTATCCATCCTCTGGGTGCCACGAATGTCTGCACAAAATTTCACGGCTATTCATCCAGTAGGTGTAGAGATATTTCAGTCTGAACCACAGCGGTGAACAGACAGACCAATCTGGTTTCACTTCCGTTCCAAATACATAACACTGGAAAAGTAGCTAATTTAAGCTACTTGTGACTGTTGTTGTGGCTAGAAGGCTAGCAGTGGAAATAGGCTAACCAAGTTTCATTAATCCATGAACATTCCCAAATTGGAATAAGGTGGAATAAGGAAGTTTTCTTGTTCTTCCTATTCAGAGTCAAGCAGTTGTAGTTATTGACTTGTGTTTGTGATCGAAATATATCCAAGAACAAATATATATATATTTGTGAGAAAATATTCTACAGGTGTGCAGCTCTCATTGCATGAATTCAAATACTGACTTCCAGATGTGCCCATTTTGTTCATGACGTCACATTTTTCATACGGGTGTGCGAATGTGCTTTGCACCATATTCACTGCAGCAACTGTAGCAAAAATATGAGTGTATAAGTTTCTTAATTTGTGATTCGTAGCGCAGGACTTGTGCACCTGCAATGGAGAATTTGAGAAGATGTAACTGCTGTGTTGTGTTTGTGGGAGAGAACAAACTTCTACAGGTTTCCTACTTTGTAAATCATTTTTCTGTGTGACTTTAAATTTATTGATACACATGTGTGACTATTGTCTACAACTACAAATTCCACTGTCACAGGTGCTCAGGTGTTTTGCACCAATAATATCTTCATACTTTTGCAGAGGATTCAACTTTTAGGAGCAAAGGAGGAAGTAATGCCTGAAGAGGGAGGCAGGAAGGAGATGAGGCCTTTGTTGCCCCCGTTGATTTCTGTCAAATGAGCGGCATTTTAATTCCATGTGCCAAGGCTAGCAGACTGCAGATGGACATGAACACACAAGCGCACTCTCATAGTTGTATATGCACATTCCTTCTGTCTCTTTGTACAGTGTGTCTGTCTTACACTGTTAATACAGTAACACTCCACCTACTCTATCACCAAAGCTGTTAACCTGTAACCTGTCCAGGCTTTCCAACTCTATTCACCACAACGTCCTCCTTGCAAAGGCAAACGGTAGGTAGGTTGTGATTCTATGGACCGTATACCGTTGACAGGGCCTGGGACTGATGGAGCATGTATGTGTGTGTGTGTGTGTGTGTGTGTGGTGGGGGAGTGACAGGCAGGGATGGTGGGTACACAGCGTAACCTTTAGAGTGGAGCCACAGGAGCATGACGGCCAGACTCCAAGGTAACAGAGAGAGAGACAGCGAGAGGTGTGCAGGGTTGTTGTGGGGAGCAGAAGAAAGTCGACAGGTAGGGGAGATAGAAACTTCAATGTATTTGTGTCATCTGCTCTTTTGTCTGTTTGCTTTGCTGTGTCCCACTCCAAAACTGCTAGCAGCCAAGAGGTTGTGTTAAAAAAAAGTTCAACATTTTCAAAAGCAAGTCTGTATTAATACAATACTCACAGTGTGCTGGCATTAGAGGGGGGTCACTTCAGGGTCAGTGTGGACAAGAGGAACGATTAACTCTCTCTTAATGTATATATAGCATGTGCCCAGTGTATGAAGACAGACTTGGAAAAATCCACACCTATCTTTTAAGTATGTAGCTGGAGTCTGGACGTGTTTAGTCTAGCTTAGCATAGAAACTGGGGGCAGCTGGCTCTGTCCAAACTGAAAACGTATGCTAAACAACAACACTAAAGCTGTCTCATTCAGTCTTATTATTATCCTTTTTAAATCTGTAAATTTAATACCTTACACACACCATGGTATTTTCTTTTGTTATATTTTAAGAGAGCCATGCTAGCTGTTTGCCCCTGCTGCCAGTTTAGCTTTGCGCTTGCTAGGCTAACCACATCCTGACTCCAGCTCCGCACTTAGCACACAGACATCAGTGAGATCTACGCTGAAGACGGTGAGTGTTAAAGATATGAGTGCATTTCTCCTATTCCACCATGACTTAATTACACAGAGAGACTTAATTATTCCTCATGTCCAGCGGCACTGATACTAATTAGTTTCTCTGTATATACCCCGCACACACATACATTCGAGCACCAGCCCCGTACATATGTAATGACATGGTGCCTATTTACACTTTACACTAGCTCACATGCACACACTGACACGGCTGAGCGTCTCCCTGCAACATTTCCCTCATTAGGTTTGCTGTCCCGTCAGTCGAGGCTTGGTGAATAATTTATAGATATTGGAGAGGAGATAGTTGGCAGAGGATGTGCGCATCCAGTCAAAGTCCCTGGTGTGAGATTTTAAGCTTCCACAAGTCACAGCAGTCTTTCTGCCAATACTGTCCAGCAGCTAAGATCTCCTGTTCATTCACACTGACAGGCCACACACACACAGATAGCCGTTAGGGGGGGGGGTAAACCTGGATGATTCATGGGGCCCCAGCTTCGTAGGGGCCCCTAAATGTTTAGAAAATAATTAGTTTGAAAATATATGTGATGAAAATGTAAAAACATAATCAGAGCAGGCATCTTTAGCCAACCATCCTGTTTGAGCCCCCCCATGCATGTGGTTTGGTCCATTTTCCATGAGGATAACATACATCTGTTCTGAGTCTGAGTAGGTTTTCATTCATGGGGCCCCAAAATTCTGGCAACACCTCTGGACACCATTAAAGAGCAGCTCAAAACCCATTTGTTTAGACCTGCTTTTGTTGAGTTTTTAGTCTCTTATTTAATTATTTGTATGTTTTAACTTTTAAATTTGGACTTTTATTTGCTCTTTTGGCTTTAATTGTGAAGCACTTTGTGAGGGCAGCTCTTGAAAGGTGCTTTCTAAATGAACTTACTTTTGAGAGACAGAAAAACCCAATTGCTACCTGGATTTGTTCACTATTTATTCAACAAAGAAAGTGTTACTTTTTTTGTAGATTGTGGTCTATGCTACATATCAATACAATTAACATGTCCCGTTTTGTGCTATATGTCAATATTTGACCAAGAACATGATCTTTCCCTAATCTCAACCAAGTGCTCTGAGTGCCTAAACATAACCATAAAAACATTAATCATGATTAAGTTGCTACAGGCGGATGTTGTTTTGCAGGAGTGAATATTACAGAAGAAAAACAAATGAAATGCATTATCAGTGAACATTTAGCAGATACCTTCTGCATGAACATTTTGCAACATTTCCTCATTATGTTGAAAAATCCCCAGGTGGGTGGCATTACATCTGTCTATAAATGTATTTGCTGTTGCAAATTAGTGTTATATAAATGCAATTTATAGTTGATGGGGTTGTGTCATACATACACATTCATCTATAATTACTCACACACACACTTATATTATTTAAATGTAATATTAAATTGCAGTGACACCTGTTTGATTAAGTTGTGGTTCTATGTCTTGTTTTGTTTTGGGTAAGTTTGGTAAGGGTTGGTTTAGGTTAAGGTGAATTATTTGGGTGAAGGTACAGAAAGGCTTTGGTCAGTTATGAAACAAAAACACTGCTTGTGTCCACCTATAATATTTGACATTCCTTTCCTTTACAAATAATTATGAAACACTAGTGAGATTAATGCAGAGAAGCATTAACAAACTGCCATATTACACTTGCCCATACAAATTAAGTCCACATACAAATGTCCGAACACATTCACATACAGTGGAGTCATATGCACCTATTACACACACACACACACACACACACACACACACACCGCTTGTGGCTGTGACAAGCCCTGCTGTCTGCCTCGGCCCTCTCCCAGGCTTTGGAAGAGGATGGGGAGGAATGCTAAAGAAACCAGGAGAAGCCAAGCATACAGTTCCACTGTGGAGGTGGAGGGAGGTGGAGGCTGGAAGTGAAGGAGGAGGGGGGGTTGGATGCTCATCCCCACCACACAGCTCTCTTTCTCTCTCTCTCTCTCTCTCTCTCTCTCTTCTCTCTCTCCCTTCCTCTCCTAGCAGCAGTCTGCAGAGACCCCATGTGTGTCAGCCAAGCAGTGGAGCATCCCTTCTGTCTATTTTACCTATTTTTGTTGTTCCTCTTGCTGTCTCTCGCTCATCCTCCTTTTCCTGTTTGCTCCTTTATGTTTTTCTTATTCAACCTTTTATTATTTCTCTTTAAGCAGAGGAAGCTGCTCAGAGCCAGGAAAAATTAGTCCACAGCTTGCAGTGTTAAGTATATGGCCATAGGAAGAGAAGCAAATGGGAGGAGGTGGAAATGGAGATGTACAAGAGCACAAATGGTGACGGATGTGACAGATTCCAGGAGATTGAAAGTATGAGTGTGTTTGTTTACCATCCCTTCTCGTCTAAAAAATATTGAAAAACTAGACCATTATTGATTTGGTTGTTACTGTTTCAAAGTCATTAAGAAAAAAAAGAAGAAAGAAAGAGGCATCTCTAGTCAGTGTGTGTGTGTGTGTGTGTGTGTGTGTGTGTGTGTGTGTGTGTCAATTTGTTTCCTGTTAAAATTCCTACAGAGCAGGTGTCAGCTGAACGAGGAGGCTTGGAGGCGGAGACATGGAGGAAGAAGGCAATTACTGTTGTGGAGCGTTTTGTTTTGTTTGTGGATGCAGCATTGTGTGGCCTGCTGCTAATGAGGCCCGGCGAGCTTGTTAATAATGAATTGGGAGAAAGGTGACTCAGTGACTGTGCCTGTCTGTGCCTGTCTGTGTGTGTGTGTGGGTGTGTGTGTGTGGTGGAGATGGTTGGTGCGGTCATCTCACCAGAGAGTGTTGACATTCTCTTTGATAGGCCTTCGGGCTGAACATGGTATCACAGCACTGTTTGATATCGATCTGGCCACACACACACACACACACACACACACACACACACACACACACACACGTGTCAGTATCTCCTTTTTTCCAACTCAACCTTGTGGCTTTTTTATCTGTCCATGTCATCTGGACATTTACCTTTATATTGACCTTTTTATTATCAAAAATGTCCTGTCTGTCAGTTGATCGGTCTGTCCACTTCGGTCCAGACTGAAAAACCTCAACAACTATTGGATGGATTTGCATGACATTTTGTACAGACATTCATGGTCCCCTCAGGATGAATCTTACTGACATTGGTGATCCCCTGACTTTTCCTCTAGCGCCGCCATGAGGCTGCAAAACGAATGACATTCCTATCAGCCACACCTGTACTTTGTGTTTCTTGCTAATTAGCTAATTAACACATTTGTTATTAGCATAACATGTGCTCAACAGGATAAATACCTGCTTAACATCAGCATGTTAGCATTGTCATTGCATCTATGGGTATTCATGAGGGTATACATTCACATACGTGTACCAGACCAACGGTATTAACATCCCAGGGGGATTCACTGTGTTTCACTGTAATTTAACTCATCGTTCTGGACGGCATTTTAACTATCAGGAAATAACAAGGATATGGTCTGTAACAGACATGGACATTCAGCAGTACAAAGCCAAAAGAGAAAGCCAAACGCCTCCCCAGGGGTTTGTAGAGTGAGAAACGCGAGGCAAAGATAATGCGTGAGTTGAATGTGAGTCAAAAAGCATACTCCTCTTGTCTCCTCAAATCTTAATACACAGACATGATGCACATATTGATATCATTCAGTGTGACTTACACTTCATTATCTCTGATGTCCATCGCAAATAAACACGAAATAAACAAATACACAGCTGGCACACAGCAGAGCTCCAATATTCACATTTAGTACACCAAGGGGCCGCTTTGAGCAGAACCGCTCCTCATCAGACCAGCGAATAAACATCCATAAATCCGCTTAGAAATCGTAGAAAAAAGACACTTCAGATGAAAGTCGGTGATAGTTGTCTGTACATCCAGGGGTACATTGCAAACAGGAAGTGGTAATAACTAATTTGTCATACTTTTAAAAGGCACCAATTTGCCAAAAATGTAAACAAATAACAAAGGGCTAAAAATGGACTCAACCCATCTCTCTTACCATCTTTTGACTCTCACCTCCCTTATCCTGATTTCTCATTGCAGTTAGTCTCATTGCTGTAAGTTGTGCTGACAACCATTCTTCACGTTGTGTCACCTTTTACACGTGAAATAAACTGATTCTTTTTGTACCGTAGAGCCTTTGTGAAGCCTTTTCTACTTTTTGTCAGCTTTTGAAAATCCTGGATTTAAAAGCGCAAACCCATCACAATTCTTTGACTTTAGCATTGTCATTGTGACCATGTTAGTATGCTGAAGTTAGCCTGTAACTCCAGCCACCACTAAGCAGCCTCACAGTGCTGCTTGCATGGCGGTAGACTCTTAGTCTTACTAGGTTACTTACTGGCACTTATGTACCAATCTTTCCTTTAAAATCAATACTTAAATGCCTTTTATTGCCTGTTTGTAACTGACCTCTAATTGTGTCCTTTGTTAGCAGCCTTCCCCCTCATGGCAGTGTTGTTTGTCAACTCGGGGTTACAGGGATTTGGGCTGGATCTAATATGAGAGCTGACTACCGTGACAACAACACTCATTCTTACACACTCGCCTGGGCTGTACTGAATGTAACAGTCACCTCTGCCTGTAGGTGGCTTGGTGTGTATGTAGGTGTGTGCGTGTAAATGTGTGTGTTTTGGGTCGGTGGGCGTGTCTGTGTTGAGTGCTGGGGGGGAGGAGAAATTATTACTCCCCTCACTTTGGTGTCCAAATGAAGCCCCTTAGATTCCTCCAGACTAACACCTCCCTGAGGAGAGAGGATCAGACAGTCTGCAAAAGGAATGAATCAGTGTGTGTGTGTGTGTGTGTGTGTGTGTGTGTGTGTGTGTGTGTGTGTGTGTGAGAAGAAGCCATGTTGGAAGCCATGTTTGGTTAGCATGGACCAAAAGGACCAAGGACCACTGACAGCTCGGCTACCTCTCCTCCCTTACATTTCCTCGCCTCTCTTTGCACTCCAGCTCCTCTTTGTCGATCTCCATCTTCATTGTGAATACGCTGTGATCCTTCCATTTCTCCTTTTATTCTCTCAGTGTACCATCCGACTGTTAATAGCCTCTGTCAACACCAGCAGTCTTTTCTCTGACTGTCTACAGTGTCTGCCCCCCCCCCTTACCTTTAAAAGGTGAATACTTTCAGCATCCTGCTTTTGTCTATGTAGCTGTCTGTTTTTGACACTTTCTCCCGCTGCTTTATAAACCCTCTCTCCTCTCTTGTCTCTCTTCCCCTCACCTCCGCAGAGACGGTGACCAAAATATACAGTCTTATTTATAAAAGCACACTTGTATGCCTCCCTCCAGCCATTTAGCTTTTCTCTCGTCTCATGTCTCCTTTCATTTCCCTCCCTTGCTTTTACTCGTTTATATCCAGCTGGCAGGAGCAGGGACGTGAGGTGCATTCTCCTCCTAACTTATTACTTAATGTATGTGTCTCTACCTATCATCTTCTTCCCCTGCCTCCGTCTGCTGTCCATCAGACTAATGGAGAGACAGATGTTTTAGAGGCATTTAAGTCTGAATTTTCTTATGCCATGCTCCTGAGTCCTCCTAAGTGCATGCTTCTGTCTCTATAGCTGTGACTGTCTGCTGTCACTGAGTCAAACGAGGCGGTCTCTTGTCAAACAACTTGCATGCTGTAACTGATGGGGCTTCTTATTCTCTCTCTCTCTCTCTCTCTCTCTCTCTCTCTCTCTCTCTGACTAGCTTGTCCCTCTGGGGTGGGTGGGGGGCAGAGGAGAGCCCAGTAGACCACAGCAGACCATGTCGATTTCCATCCCCCTCTCACCCCTTTCTGACGACACCCCCTGGTACCATGGCTGACCCCCTCACTCAGCTCTCATCAGCTGCATTGACAGCCGTCAATCAAGTGTCTGGGCTGCGACGTGACAGGGGACAAGCATTGATAGACAGTCGCTATGTCTGCGTGTGTGTTTACACTCATTAACAACATGCTTAGCATTTTTTATTATTGAGGCTTGCATTGATTCAGCCTATCAAAATTCATTATTTTTATGACTTATGTGTGGTATACCAGCAATCTGATGTAGAAGATCTACTCGGCTGAATAAGGCTTGTTTGGTTAACATCCTGATCACCGAACAGTCATTAAAGTCAGTCAGGTGAGATTCAGCTCAGTTGCTCTGTTCGCTTAAGCATGCCTCCTGTGTTGTGTTATCGAGTAAGACAAATATTTCCAGAGGCTTGAATATTTTGTAGCCGTTGGCAAAAGAGCAAAGCAGCGAGGATTTCTCTGCTCGCCTCTCTTTGTTGTGTGGAAGCAGACACATCCCTTGTTTATCCGCGTTATTATTTTCCATCGCCACCAAACCACTAATGACATAGCATTCAGATCAAATGCAACCAGTAATGGCTGAACGGTGTGACACTGTGTAAGGTTAACAGAAAGAAAAAGACAGCCTTATTCAAAAAATGGAGCTTGTATTTAAATTTAGCATTAAAGCTACACTCAACATGAACAGTATGAAAGGCAACGTGGGAAGAAGTATTGAGATCATTTACTTAAGTAAAAATACAAATTTCACAATGTTAAAATACCCCATAACAAGTATTATGAGCAAAGTGTACCTAAAGTAATCAAAAGTAAAAGTACTCATAACGCAAAATGTCTAATTTCAGAGTGTTATATTTATTACCGATATATTTTTTGAATTCTTTACTGATTTTTTAACATGTAAACAGCATTATGATGTTGTCAAAATATATATATATAACAGTATATAACTTTATATTGGGTAGTTTCATCTATAACTATGCACACTTTTCTAAATTGATTATATATGTTTTCCGTATAAGATCTTTATCTAAAACATAACTAATAACGATAAAAATGAAATGAATGTCTTGTTGTGGAGTAGAAGAAAGTATCATAAAATAGACATTTACTTAGTCACATCTCACAACTGGCATTTTCATGCCTTTAGCCTCAATTATTTATCAAAAAGACTTTCAAAACATCTCAATTCTTATGTTTCACTGAGCTCTAAGCTACTTATACATTAAATCTGACTTTATCAGTTGTTATAGTAATGCCACATAGCAGAGGACTGTGAAATAATGTAGCAGAAATGCTCTGTTGAATTCAATCTTAAATAAGGGTGACCTAAGATATAGTGCTGTTTGTATGATACTTGCTGCATGCATTACTGACACACAGTTGTCACCCTGAAGCTATTGTCCACACAATCCTCCTACTGTATCAAACCTATAGCTTTAGGGCAGCTGTCGAGGTTAAAGAAGCCAACATGTAATGTAAAAGTTCCTAGTTTGAGCCCCTGGATCTTCTGGGAAAAATTCTGCCTCCTTTCAGAAGCGTGCTTACCGTAACTCAGTTTAGATTATGTATTTGTACAAATCATAAACAAACAGGGAAAAAAAGAGGAAAAGATACATAAAGAAAACTCACCAAAAAAAGAAAAAATCTAAATGTATCAAATGTGTCCCTAGATAGAATAGCATTGTTAAAATGTTTTTAATATGGTCGTGGAGCAGCGTTGCTCTTTTTCCTCAAAACTAAACAATATTTCTTGGTTCAGTTCAGTCGGCTTAACAATTCATCATTGTATGTAATGAAAATCTTATTATCTGAAGGCAGTACAATTAAGACTGTGATTTATATGACTCCAAATTAACATATCAATAAGCCATATAGGAAATGTCTCATTAATTAGTCATCCCTTAATTGGCCCTGAATGCCATTAGCGTGCTGTGTGTGTTAACCATTCATTCATTAATAACATTACTGTGCGACCCGGATCTGTCGGGATCCGGATGTCCAAGCTAAGATTGGTTTAACTGTTGTTGCCACTTCACGGTACCGAGTGTGTGTGTGTGTGTGTGTGTGTGTGAGAAGGGGGAGGGGGGTTTTCCGATGTGTGTGTGTATGTGTTAAGTGTGTCTGAGAATGATATGACACCCATGCCCATGCTGATGCACAGGCTGGTGCTGCTTTGATCAATGGTGCCTGGCATTGGGGAGGGGGGACTCGAAGTGAGGTGGGGGGGGTCTGAACCTCCCACTGGTGCTGATGAAGACGAATGAGCTAACAAGACATGACGGAATTGCTTTTGCAAAGAGGGGGGCTGAGTGCTGTATGGCGATATTGTGTTGAGGGCAGCTAAAGGAGCAGGTTGATTTATTGTTCCAGCAGCGGATAGCCACCGTTTTACCTCCCCTCCCTTCCTACTTCGGTCTTTAATTACAGCCCCCAGCCTCCTCCATTCTCTCATCCATGTTCTTATTAGAAGAGTCATACCACACATCATACATCCATGCTGACAGGGGACAACAGTATAAATGAGACAGACCCTGAGGAGGGGAAGGACTGGTGCCCAAAATGTCATGGCCACGTTGATTTTGCATTCCATTACCACCTTATGGTCAGGAAAACAGGGAAGAAATACAGAAATTTGCCAGAATAATGAAGCCAGGGAACTGAAGGTCAAAGGAAAGAGGTAGAAAAAAAAAACGATCAATGGATGAAATCGAGGAGAGGAGGAAAATGGGCCGATTAAGATATGTACATAATGGGAAAGAGGGATGGGGATGACAAATGGAGAAATAGAGCAATCCTCAGAGAGAAGAGGAGGGGTAAAGACATGTTAAATGGTGTGGGAGGCCTGAGAGCAAGGTGGAGTCCGCTGGTCCAACCTGATGAATTCATAAAAGGCCTTTGGAAGAAAGTGGAGGAAAGCAAAACAATAAAGAAATGCAGAGTTGAAATAAGAAAAAGGGTAAAGTCTGAGCATTACCAGTGAGAAAAAGCCAGCAGCACTTATCACCTTGCGGGCCAATTACCGATTAGTCTGCTTGTTCTAAAATGAATATGGATAATCAACTATATAACACATGACTCCCCTGCACCAATAAGTGGACAAATAGCCGTGCAAGTCTACATTAGTGATTCTCTGCAGCAAGAAGGCGAGAGAGGGGGTGAGGTAAGGCAGGGAGGGCCGACTCACCCCACACAATTTATCACAGCATTGCCATTCTCTCTCTGAAATATCAGCCTATTAAAACATTCATTGAGATGATTAAACTGCAATAAAATCTAACAAAATTTGCACTGACACTTTCAGTGCATGATTTATTAGGCCATGGTTTTGCATGCGCTTCTCCAATCCCGATTAACACAGAGATGGGAAAGATCAGATGCTGCTGCCACCTGTTGGCCGACTGAGAGCTGGCGGGAGTTCAATTAGACAGAAATAGAGCAAAGTATTGACATTAAAATGACTCTTGACTGACCCTGATTACACTTTACTAGCTTTAATCCCATGCAAGCAATGCCAAGTCAATACAGAAACTATGCAGTTTGCACTTGTTATATTAATATTTCTTTAATATTGCAGAGACTATTTCACAGACCATTTCCAGTAGTACAATTGTATCTTGTGCTTCAGTGTTTGCTAATATTAGCAAAGAAAAGTAAGGAACGCAAAGAAGTGTAGGAGGCTTGAGAAAAAGGGTTTGTAATGTAATGTTAAATCTGCAGCTTCATATTTCAAATTGTCAGGGCAGTTTATTTATGCAAATTTAAATGACATGTACCCATTTGGAAACAATTTTGCAATCACTGACAACTGTGTTACCATACATCTAACTACTAACTGTATATTTCACATGATTGGAGACAGTGAGGGTCAGACTGTAACAATATATCCAGTCCACATTTCACTGCATTAGCTGAGGTGGAAGTGTTTTGTTTTGAACTGGTGTTCTCCTTATCCTTATGGTTTATTACAGGCTGTGCAAGTATTAATACTGTCAGGGACGACAAGGTGGGGGATTACCTGGAAATGGTACTATTGATTGACGGTTTGCCCCAGGAGAGGGCTGCACGTCGCTCAACGCACCAGCGGCGTGCAGTGTTGGGAAGATGCTGCATGAAGAGCCAGCAAAACAAACAGCACCTGAGACGTGTGTTTATGACAAGCTGCCGTTTGTCCACAGTGATGTATCTGCTCAAGAGGTCATTTTGCTGGTGTGAAAGTATGGCGTAAAAGGAGCAAGCCGTGGTGTCGTGACCTTCACAAATGATGAATCACATCAATAGCAAATCATCGTGTGTGTGTTCTTGTACTTCTATCTCTGTTAGGACCAATTCGAATTTTAGACCTGGTGGGTGAGGAGATTTTTGATAAGTGAGGATAATTTGGCGGATCTCATTTTTTCAAATGGTGGTTTGAGGGTTAAGATTAGAATTAGGTTTAGGCATATTGTTGGGATGGTTAGATTAGGGGCCCGTGCATGAATTATGTCGATGAGGGTCCTCAAAAATAGATAACTGGATACTGCAACTGTGTGTGTGTGTTCACATTGTAAGACTGCATGTGTTTCACTACTGTAACCTTAAACTGCTCTGGAATGAGAGTCACTTCAATGTCACAGGCACATTGCTGCATAGGTCGCTGTTCGCCGAGTGGCTTCAACGTCAGTCAGCAATTAAAAAACACTGACCCCATATTACCTTACACCATAGCTACACGGTCACATATGGTCTACCTGGAAACATACAGTAATGAGTTCACCAAATATTTAAACAACATTTGTCAATATAATGTAACTGGTTAGACTTTTCTGTTTCCATAAAGTCCTGTGAGGCAGACCTGTGATAAGGAAGTCTTAATATGACACACTGTGGTGTATATGGGAATTATACAAAAACCACTCATTTTAAATTTATCCTGTTCTATATCTGCAATATAGCTATATGTCTATATTTGTATTGAGGAGAATATAAAAGCAACAGTTATTAAATATAATGCAATCTAGTGCAATAGCCTTACACAAATGCAACTATTATGATGCTAATAATGTTACGTTTTTATGAACAAAGGTGTTGATTCAACTGTATGGGATTTTAAGAGTCAGTAGTTTGTTATGTTTTTATTATATTTAAAATAAGATTTTATTTAGACTTTATTGATCTGTGAGGGTAATTTCGTACAGCAGCACAGAGCCACACTGGGAGGTAAGAAAACAGATAAAGAACTATTTTAATCAAATAAATAGGAAAGAGATTAAAGAAATTGGAGACGTGCTTTAAAAATTAAGCTATATACATTACAACTCAGACTAGTGCAACTCCAGCATGATACATAATATACATTATATATAATAACAGAATATATGTTATATAGAATATATGTAATCTATACACACAAATACACACTATACAGTGATAATACAGTGTACAATGCAACTTTGATATATATATAGCCTAATGGAAATGAAGGGAATACTATGATATATAAAACATAAAAATATAAAAGCACAAAAATATATCTGTAACACAGTGTTGTTATATTGTGATATAAGTTAAATAGAATAGTGTTAGATATTTTATTACTTTTGATGCTACTACTCCCGTATTAATAATAATACTGGTGACCTATAACTGAGGACAAGGTCCAGGTGTGTGACAAAATCTATATTTGAAGATGTTGCTGTTATTTTGTCAGTGCATCCCCTTGTTATACTGTAATATTACACAGAAGTGTGTTGTGTTACAACAAGGAGCTCTTTGAACTTCCGTAGCATCACTGCCCTCTGATTATTACACTTGGTGGATTGTGTCTGATTACCCACCAAGCTTTAGCAATGCCATTACTCCACAATGAAGTAGTGATATCGAAGCTATTAATACAAATCAGATGCAGAATGGTTTCCCAAGAAGAGCAGTACTGCGAGGATGTGCTACCCGGGCGTCCTCTCATCCCTGTGGCTCCTCTTTGTCACACTGCTCGCCTGTCTGCTGTTCTGGATCAGAAACAAAGGTCAAGGTATGCATACGGTGTGTGTTTGTGTGATTGTGATGAGCCAATTCTGCCATTTCAGTGTGTGCACCTACTGTATTTGAGTGTTTCTGTACTAGAAGCCTAGTATACAAATTGCATTTTGCCTGAGCATAGCTTGTGGAAACTTTAGATATTTTATTTGGTAAATTGTCATATATATTTACCAGGCCATACATGACATGTTTTGACATGTTCAGTTATAGGGATGACTGTGCAGTTTCACATTAGTGGCAGTAAAAAATACGGGGGGCGTGGCTCCTGTGTGTTTTATAGATAGCAACACTGTGTTTGCATCTATTTAAAGACAGCTCCAGTAAGCTGCCTGCAACAGACAAGCCTCCCATTCTCACTGTTGTCACATTCAGCCCTTTTTACTTTTTGTCTCTAATCAATGTATACAGACAGGCATTACTATCAATAATTGATATCTCCCACATTGTGCTTTTATTTATATTTTATTTCAGTGTTTATATTGAGCATCCGATGCTTTATGGTTCACATGCCTTTTGTTGCATTTCTCATGTAATATACACTGATATATTGCTTCATTCCAACATTAAATTAAATAAAGAGAGCATTGTTGGCACTTAAATTAAATCAGCTTCATTAGCAGTGATCAAACAAGTAGTTTAATAGCCACACAACCCTCCATACACACATACAAGCCCATACCCACATCTAGGTGTAGTACTGTGCTGTATCTAATTACTGTTTCATAATTCCAGACATGAATCATGGACTAACAAGATTTGCATCTGCTTGTGGAAGAGGAGTCATGGGGGCTTTGGGTGTTTTCTTCCATACAGAAATTACAACAAGTACAAATTGTCATGTGAATTATTGGCTTTGTGAGTGTGAGCCATCCATTTATAATACCCAGATGTCTTGTTTGTGTGCAAACAATTTCATCTACTTGCTAGAAATACATCAATCTTTATTGAACTGGACATATTTGACTTGCTGAATGCACTGTTTGTTTAGGGGTTGTTTTAAAAAAAAAAAGGAAGCTAAATATATTTATGTGCCATTTACCTAGTATGCATTACTCATCCTAACCAGTCTATCAGCTGCAGCTCATAGCAAAGACATGATAAGGCCAGTGGGAGTAAACTAACCTCCCATGTGCAGATAGAAGATGTTACATGGCGATCACAAATGCTTTCAAAAACAAAATGGAAAGGAGAGAAAATTATGAGGAATAATGCTTGAGTATGTTGTCTTTTGTAGAAAAGGTCTATCATGTGAGTGAGAAGCAGCATTGTTCTCTGGAGTACAGTCAGTACAGTCATACACACCATACAGTTGAGGCTGGATCACAGTCTGGGTAATGTGTTGTGGTTCTTCCTCAGGTGGCGATAACCTCTCAGCATCTGAATGTGAAAGCAAGACCTCCTCGAGCTCTGATCCAGCGGGGGATGATGGTAAGCTAGACTCTAATCAAAGGACTATCACTATTAGTGTGAATATGTAGTGTGCCCCAAATAGAGCAGTGGACTAAAACTCAGATCACCTCACCATCGCAACCTACCCATATTGTAATGTAATAATGCAGCCAACAAGCACATATATATTTGCTCCTGTACGGACTTTTTGTAGGTTCAAGACTTATAGCTTCAACCATGAAACAAAGTGGATGCTGAACAGAAAACAAACACTGATAACCGTTGTAATCAAGGCATGACAAGTGGTTTAACTGCATTTAAACAAAACATAGTGTTATGTCCCCTTTGTAGTCTGGGGTATGAGGGGATGCAACATAGGCAATCAAGAGAGCGGAGTCAGAATTGTGGCAATAAACAAAAATGTATTATGGGTTTTCTTTTCATCAAAAAAATATACAATAGTGACATCAGGCGATGGAGGATGGACCCAAGTGGATGCCAAAGAAACTACAATCAATATAACAAAGTCACCCCTGGCGAGTTAATAACTAAAGCACCAAAAGAACAAACAAAAGGCTACTGGCTTATCTATAATATAACTCAAGAGGCAACAACACTCACGTACCTAGTGTTTCAAACAGCAGAAGTGCTGCATGTACACAATGTATAGAGCATCCCCAACTTACCTGGTCCACTACTCCCACTAAATACATTTCTGAACAATAACGCTAACACAGGCGCTCACGAGAATACAACCACTTAGTCAGCTTGTCAATGCAAGAATTAAGTCTCTCCCTCCATGGGTCTCTTTCCTCCTCTTTATTGCATCGCTCCCCATGTCAGATAGGTCAGCCTTACGCTCGGCACACCCCCTGAGCCGTTCACCAGAACTGCAAAAGTGGCAATCAATTAGCAAGGTAGCACCTGCAGAGAAGACAGAGGAGACAGACAACAGGCATAAAAGAACCACACCTCTCTGCTACCACTTGGCACATAACACAAAGATTTTAAAAAATCTGTGGCGCTTAATGTCTCTCATAATATAAATCTTTAAAAAATGTTATTGAGAAAATATGGCATAGCTTTAAATGTTTCAGGAAAATGGCCTGTCAAGAGACTTTGAGGATGTTGTGAAAATAGAAAATAGAAAAAGCTGCTGCAGTCTGAAAGTTCATTTATTTCCCAGCAAGACAAAATCCACTAATGTAAATCTTATATATTAAATGGGGATGGATTAAAAAAGCAACATTAATGTACTGCAGTGTACAGACTTGAAAACTGTTCACTCACAGTCCCGATGCATCTTAATATATATGAGCAAGCAATCTTTTATTTAATGTATCATATTTAAACTTAATTTAGATAAGTTTCCACGTATTTGTGAGATTTCACATAAGTGTGAAAAAAGACTAATTATATCCACTGTGAATCAATGTTGTAAAACAGTAATATGATATATGAAAAATGACAAAGGGGGTGGAAGATGAAGGGGGTTGAATACTTTTAATAGGCAATGTGTGTGTGTGTGTGTGTGTGTGTGTGCGCGCATCTAAATGCATCTGTGCAGCTATGTGTGCCTCAATGTCTGCCAAGAGGATAGCTAAGCAGTGCACTTTTGCAACGGCTATTACTTTCCATAACAGGCAGGCTGAGTTAGAGGTGAGAGGCTACTAGACACACAGTGCAGCAGGGATTTTTACACTCAAGGCCTTTTTACCTCAGCCTGCTTCAGCTCCAGGACCATGGCACAAGCTGCTCCCACCGACCCCACCAAGATGGGACAGGGTCGGGCCATCGCTGTGCTGACCTCGGGAGGCGATGCCCAGGGTAAGTGGAGGGTTTCCAGGGTGGTATGTGAGTGTGGCGTGCAAAGGCAGGGCATGTCTGCTGGTGTTTGAAATGATCTGGTGTGTGGGAAGTTACTACTCAGTAACTCTACAGCAGGATTTAATGACAAGCATTTGAGACAAAAAAACCTAGAAATCAAAATGTTTATACCTCTTGAATAGTCATTGGTTGTAGTGTAGCCTACATAGATCTCCATAGTCCATCATTTGCAATTTGGTGTTATTTGTACACCCTGTTTTAAGCTATAGCACTAGAAATATTGCTTTTTGAAAAACAAAGAAGACTAGCCCTTTCTTTACTGTCACATCCAATAATGATTGCAGCTCCCTTTAATAATGAAATTTGACTACTCATAATGTTTTCATTACTGATAATAGTACTTTAATGACTTCTCTGTTGCAACGGAGCTATCCGCTTTCTATCTCACTGAGCTAACTTATAGAAAAGGGCAACATGAATTCCTTCACCTAAAGCTGGTAGGACCCCAGAGTGACCACTGACCTTTAACTTGATGAGGAATATCTCCACTGTGACCTTTGGCAAGTGTGTCAGTGACCCCACACAGCACCGCGGTATGAGCATGCGAGACAGTGAGCTATCCATGTGACCTGTTTAAGTAAATGCAAAGTGCAAAGCTTGCTGACCCTTCTACTTTTTCACTCATCATCCTCATTTCAACCTTACCCTTTTAGTCATCTTGATATACTTTAGTCCATGTGTCTTCCTCTGTTCCGTCCTCTCTCTCTAGCACTGAGCGCTAATTTTAGAGGCATGACCTTTCTGTCATGTGTTTATAAACCGGTGAGGTGGTGGAGTGAGAGGACTGTCCTCCTCTCCCTTTCTCTCCTCTGTGGGACTTTTTCTATAAAGCACATGAGGTCCATATACGTTATGAATAACCATATAATGCATTTATGATGATGATTTTTATATACTGTGATATGTGTTTTAGTTATGTTCCTTATTTCTCGGATGTGTCCTTGTATAGGCATGAACCAAGGGCTGGAGAGATAGAGTGGCGGGCCATGAAAGATACGGGGATGTGTAAGACTCTGGAGACAGAGAAAAGTGAGACAAGAGGGAAGTGAGGTTAGAGGCAGATGTTGTTTTGACTAAAATGTTCACCACAACAGCAGATTATGGGGGGGAAGCGTAATGGAATGGAGTAGTGAATTTGGGCCAGGTCACCTTAACCTGTCGCTAGATGTAATGGATTGACTAAGGAGGTGAATTAGGCAAAGGAAGGGCAAGCTGAGAAAGGTGGAGACTAGGTTTAGAGATATAAAACCCACCATTTGAGGGAGTTTCCTTTGGTTCATTCCATATCCCTGCAGAGATATCTGATGTTCACATGTATACTAAATCTTTGTAATAAAACTTATAAAATCGAGACAGAAGCGACTCCAAACTTTCCTTTGACTGAAAATCTGCCACACCTCCTTTATACTGTAAGTGGAGATACTCTTGGCACCCTTCAAGCTAATCTATCCCCATCTTGTCCTTTATGCGACCCGCTGAGTGTTGAGAGTGCAAGCAGTGGCCCAGTTGCCTTTACTGCAATACAAACACTGACAACTTAACTGCTACCAAAATTTCAATTACAGTAAATAAAATGGTATTATTGTATTGTTTTATCATGTCTTTATCTTAAGCTTGTGTTGTTGTTGCACACCTCTGGTGTTCAGCGGCTGCAGCTGCAGGTTAATGTAAAGACTGAAAAAGGAAATGCTAATATAATTAAAAGTAGGAGTTTTGTAACATGCATGCACCATATCATCAAGCAAATTGGAGGTTTGGAAGGACTATCAAAATGTCTCATGCTAACTTGTCTCAACTGCACATACTTTGATGTAAAACTAAGTAAAGTAAAAGTTGCTTTCATATAATTCTATATACCGCTCTGGAAAAAGACCACTGCAAAATTATCAGTTCTCTGGTTTTACTATTTATAGATATGTGTTTAAGTAAACTGAACTTTGGTAAATTTGGAAAATTTAGAGTGGTCTCTTAAATTTTCTAGAGCTGTATTATCTTAAAATGTATATAAAATTGATTAAATAGGAACACAAACGCCTAAAATACAGTACCAATCATAACTGTAATTGTTTCCACTGTACCATTTTCCCATTATTCCACTGAGTCCTTCTTTCTACATGTGTGAGTGCTATCAAAAGGTTGTCATATACTAATGTGCACACACATCCTGTGCCTACAGGTATGAATGCAGCTGTGAGGGCCACAGTTCGAGTGGGACTTTATACTGGAGCTAAGGTGTATTTTGTCCATGAGGTAAATACTGCTTTTTATTTTTTTGTTATTTGATTAATTGTTTAATCTACAATGCCAAAACAGATACAGAAAATTGGGAAAAATACCCACCATTAAGTTCCCAGAGCTCCAGGTGATATCTTCAATGTGCATGTGCATTTCCAAAATCCAGAGGTTGTTCTATTAACAATAATATAAATAGAAGAGCAACAAACATTCACAACTGAGAAAATGGAACCTTAAACGATTTATCGATTACAAGATTAGCTTTTGATCAATACATTTCTTTCTGCTCTATTCCATGGCCTAACACGCAAGATCACCTTTACCTAGAAATAATCAGCAAATCCCAATTTAATAAACAAACACTTGCTGTACTGAAATAGCTACCCATGCTATTTAAAAGTAAAAATATGCCTTTGACATTAAGCCTGTAGCATATTCCCTGCAGCGACTCCTCCTGAGGGTGATATTGTGCTGTGTTTCTGTTTGTTGACAGGGTTACCAGGGTCTGGTGGATGGAGGAGACAATATCCGCCCTGCTACTTGGGAGAGTGTGTCAATGATGCTACAGCTGGTGAGAACGAGCACAAGGATGCAAAGGCATATTTATCTGCTAGGTTATCAGCTCCACTCTGTTCTTGGCTTGTGATCATCACAGTAAGTGGGATGGGTGATCTGTGTAACTCTAGTAACTCTTTAACCTCTGCAGTGCAGTTCTCCCGGTCAAATGGTCATTTAAATGCCAAGGTTCATTAAATAGCAATCCTTAATGGACCTTAGACATGAGCGCTTAGGCTCTTCTCTGTGGGACTGAAACCCTTCCTCCGTGCCTGGCATCAGGGTGGGACTGTGATTGGCAGTGCCCGCTGTCAAGACTTCCGTACCAAGGAGGGACGTACCAAGGCTGCCTGCAACTTAGTCAAGCTGGGCATCACCAACCTGTGTGTGATTGGAGGTGATGGCAGTCTGACAGGTGCCAACCAGTTCAGAACAGAGTGGAGTGAGCTGCTGACAGACCTGCTCAAAGCTGGTGAGATGTTCTAAGCTGCACAACATCAAATGAAATGTCCCTTTCACACATCTGCCCTTCTATACTGATGTTATGGTAAAAGTTGATGTTGGTTTTGGCATGTTGATAATTCCCTGCATGGCAGATTGCTAATACAGAACTTTTATAAAATTTAGTGTAATGTACATTTCCAAAACATTAATTCCATTATTCAACGACAGAGTCATACTCACTACTCTGTCTCTTACTGTACTGATGGAATTTGCTATACTGAATGTGTCAAAACAAAAGGTAAACATGGAGGAAGTTTTGAGTTTGCATTCACTGTGGGAATTATAGATAAAGGCCTGTCTCTAATATAAACCATGGGGACTATTTGAGGATTAACGGTATCTGTGTGTTGAATCTGTGATCAGGTAAGATCACTTCAAATGAGGCCAAGAGTTCCTCCCATCTCAATATCGTTGGCATGGTGGGCTCCATTGACAACGACTTCTGTGGCACCGACATGACCATCGGCACGGACTCGGCCCTGCATCGCATCATAGAGATAGTGGATGCCATCACCACCACAGCACAGAGGTATGCGTAACCATTCATAAATCTTTTTGATGGACAGGCCTGCCATGCCATTTTAAGACTCTTGACATGAAAATGTATCGTCCTGCAGTCACCAGAGGACCTTTATCCTGGAAGTAATGGGCAGGCACTGTGGGTGAGTACAGCCTGTGTATGTGTGTTGTGAGCAGAAGTGGCATGAGGGTTCATTTATCTACGTGGGCGCACAAAATATGGTACTGTAACTGGGTGATTGTGAAATAAGTGACATGTAGAAACTGCTAGTTATAGAAAACATACATACTTTGTAAGGATGAAATAGTGAAATGTTGTCTAAATGGCTTTTACATCCTACAGAGAATTCATTATTTTCACGAAAGGTCCGTTTTATGATATGAAACAGTAGCTTCAGGCTTGGACCTTAGCTTATGACTCTTTATCTACAGTTACCTGGCTTTGGTGACAGCTCTGGCCTGTGGCGCTGACTGGGTGTTCATCCCAGAGATGCCCCCAGACGAGGCATGGGAGGAGCATCTGTGCAGAAGACTGACAGATGTAAATGTCTTGACCTGCATTGTCTTCAATGACTAATTTGAATCTAGCTTTAAAGAAAAAAGTCTGCTTGTTGATCTTTAAGGTTTCCTCTATCCCTCTCAGCAAAGAGGCCGTGGCTCCCGTTTGAATATTATCATTGTTGCAGAGGGAGCGATGGACCGCAACGGCAAGCCTATCACATGTGACCATGTCAAACAGGTCAGTAATGGCAGAACTCCATTATACCAGCACATATGGGCTTTTCATTTAACAGGCTGCTCATAAAATCATGATCTCTCTGTCCAGCTCGTATCAAAGAAGTTAGGCTTTGACACCCGCACCACCATCTTGGGCCACGTACAGAGAGGAGGAACGCCTTCGGCTTTTGACAGAATCCTTGTAATACGACCACTGCGCCATATTTAAACCTTTTAAATAATCGCCAGTTAATCTTATGTCTTGACTTAAACACAAGTGTACCTGCTTCTCTAAATGTCTGCTTTTTGATTGTCATGCTTCAGGCCAGCAGGATGGGTGTGGAAGCTGTGATGGCTCTGCTGGAGGCCACACCAGACACTCCTGCATGTGTGGTGAGCTTGTCTGGAAACATGGCTGTTAGGCTGCCTCTCATGGAGTGTGTGCAAGTGGTGAGTCACATCTCGTCCATCTGCAAAGCAAATCGAATGAATGAACAACTAAACATAACTTCAGCAGTGAGATGGTTTCTTTTTAGCTTTCCTAAGGACTTAGATGAGCACTAAAAAAGATATTTTGCATAATATTCTGATTCAGCTCTCACTTTCCTTTCTGTCTTTTCACCTTCTGTCCCATCAGACTAAAGATGTCACCATAGCCATGGCTGAAGGGAGGTTTGAAGATGCGGTGAAGCTCAGGGGAAAGTGAGGCATGCACCTCGGTATTATCCACTTGAAATTCTCATGTATTGTGTTTGAGTTTCAAATGTCTGTACATTTCTGCACATTTGTTGACAATAGGAGCTTTGAGAACAACTGGAACACTTACAAAATGCTGGCTCATGTGCACCCCCCAGATACAAAGGTCAGGAACTATAGTTGTAGCGTCTTATTGTACATTCTCAAAGTCAACCATTCCCCATGGAAAATACATTTATTCTGACAAACGTCTCTCTGTGAATGTGCCCGTACCAGAGTAACATCAACATTGCCATACTGAACGTGGGCGCGCCATGTGCTGGAATGAACGCGGCCGTTCGTTCAGCTGTCAGGATCGGGCTCCTCCAGGGCCACCAGATGCTGGCAGTGCACGACGGCTTCGATGGCTTGGCTCATGGAATGGTAAATTCTGGCTACACACACATAAACACCCAAGAAGCCTTTTACTGTCATGTCAGTTCATCAGCTTTACCATGTTAATGCATAGCCTACATGCACTCTGTCCCTGCACAGATTGAGGTTATCGGTTGGTCTGGAGTGGCAGGATGGACTGGGAAGGGGGGATCCATGCTGGGCACAAAGAGGTGAGACATTTCAACAAACACAGTAATACCAGCGTGTTTTAAGTGTACATTGACAACATGTACACTCAACTGCCAGTGTAGCTTTTTACTTAACAGTGAGCAGGTGTACTGTTCTATGATTCTGTGTTATCCCCTTTTATCAAGATCCCTGCCAAATGAGTTCATGGAGGAGATCAGTCTGAGCATCACTAAGTTCAACATTCATGCTATAGTCATTATTGGAGGCTTTGAGGTGAGTAGCTGAAAAATCGAGGTTTTGGGCACAGCAAAGTGACTAACACTAAAACCCAGCATGTAAATTATAGTGAAATTCACTCACTGACATTTTATTGCTTTCCTCCTTTCTTCCTGTCTTCACTAGGCATTTGTTGGGGGATTGGAAATGGTGCAGGCTAGAGAGAAGTATGAGGAACTTTGTATTCCCCTTGTCGTTGTTCCTGCTACTGTCTCCAACAATGTTCCTGGATCTGACTTCAGTGTTGGCACTGATACTGCACTTAATACTATAACCATGGTAACCATCTCATAAAACACAAAACAAACACCAGACAATGCAAAAACTAAATCTTACTTACTGTATTCTTCTTCTCTCTCTTTCTTTTTCCTCCTTGTCAGACATGCGACAGGATCAAACAATCTGCTGCTGGCACCAAGAGAAGAGTGTTCATTATTGAGACTATGGGAGGATACTGTGGCTACCTGGCAACCATGGCTGGCTTGGCATCTGGAGCTGATGCTGCTTACATTTATGAGGAGCCTTTCAACATTCATGACCTAGAGGTCTGTATGAATGTACAAAAGAGAGGAAGCTCAGTGATGACATACGTGAGGAATGGATTGATGGATGGATGGATATTTGTTTTAACTCAGTGGTCTGATAGTTGATTTGCTTGTAGGTGAATGTGGAACATCTGGTGGAGAAGATGAAGACCACAGTCAAGAGAGGACTGATTCTGAGGTTTGTGGGAACATTTAGAATCAGCTCACTGTGGCTTCCTATCTCACCCAATATTCTACTTGTGTTTCAGAAATGAGAAAAGCAATGCCAACTACACCACAGACTTTATATTCAACCTGTACTCAGAGGAGGGCAAGGGTGTGTTTGACTGCAGGAAGAATGTACTTGGACATATGCAGCAGGTGGGAAACAAGTTGTAGATCTTCTCGTTGTTGTGCACAGACTCATTATATGTGCCACCCCTGATTCAACTTCATAAGCATAAGGAAACATATCCTTTGTTATCAGGGTGGAACACCAAGTCCCTTTGACAGGAATTTTGGCACCAAGATGGGGATCAAGTCTGTGTTATGGTTGACCGACAAGCTGAAGGACTGCTACAGACATGGTGAGGACTTGTTGTATACAGTTGTGGTGCGATGACCTCCTGTGCTCCCTGTGCTAATGTAAACTATATTTTTTAACCTTACTCCTCCAGGTCGTATCTTTGCCAACTCTCCAGATTCAGCCTGTGTGCTGGGCATGAGGAAGAGATCTTTGGTCTTCCAGCCTCTGGCAGAACTTAAAGAAGACACTGACTTTGAGTAAAACTTAATTTCTATCCTGTCAATCTATTTTCTTGTCACTTATTCCCTTAGGCATCGCTTTGATTTTAGTCACATTGTTAGAGGTATTGTGCTAAACCAGGGTTAAAAGATCAGTAAATATTGTAGTTGACAGCTAATGAGGAGAAGAAGTCCAATAATCTGGCCATTTTGCTGTGGTTGTGCCACATGAGTACATAGGTAGGTGTTTGCTAACATGTTAACTGTAAAGCATATAGCCCCTTGTTGTGAGTTTAGGTTTCCCCCTAGTGGTCAGAATCTGCTTAATACAGCTTTAATTAAAATATCTTACATGCAATAAATTATTTGACTAAGTAGGCTTTGAAAATTTTGTTTTTGTTGTTTTCATTGTCTTCTTTCCACTGACAAATGTTGTTCTACACAGACACCGTCTTCCAAAGATACAGTGGTGGCTAAAGCTCAGGCCCATCCTGAAAATCCTGGCCAAGTACAAGATCAACCTCGACACCAGTGAAAAGGCTTCGTTGGAACACGTCATCAAGAAGAGGGGCTTAGTTCCTCAGTAGCCTTTCTATGTGATTATTGTTGCCATCAGAACCTGACATGACCTGACTGTCTTCTGTTCAAAGCGCTTTGTAAACTCTGTCTTTGAAAAGTGCAACATGAATAAAGATCAGCAGCAAAGAAAAGAACGGCAAGTCTCACAATTAATACTCGAAAGTCACACAGATGATTGTTATTACAGAAAACATTTAAAGGTTAAAAAAAACTAACTGTTTTAAACAAAGTGGTCAGATTAAAGCACATGGCACAGATCTGTCTCTCTCTTTTCTTTTTTTTGCTTCTCGACCTATAACTGCTCCCTATACCTTTATCATCCAAAGACTTAGTAAATCCAACTGATTAAAACTACTAACAAAAGATAATTATTGTTTGTTCACACTTTGTACAGCTCTGTTTACTCGCTTCCTCAGCCCTTAAAGGATCGATCTGACAGACGTCCTCTTGAGTTTTCAGAGTAATGAATCAGCCCTTGAGATGACAGTGGGATTCTACCAAAGTGGAAATCTGCAGAAACATTTTATGTGGATATTGGAAACACACCCTTAAAATTATTATCCCTTGATCCTGCAGCCCATTCCACTTTAGGATGGGAGGTTTCAACTGGACTGTTTTAACACAAAAGTGTGTGCATGTGCCCTCTAGTGGCTCTGTACAAACATGTTTATTCCTCACTCCACTCACATGTTTTAAAAGATATTTACAAACTGATGCCAGCAATGGAATCACAGGCTATTTGGGATTTACAATGGCCATAAAAAGAATTAGTGCCCTTGTCATGTTTTATTATTTTAGAATCACAGTGGATGTAATTGTTTTTTACTCAACAAAAACTAAAATGAAAGAACAAGTCTTTACATATGTACTATTATACAACGCAAACTAATGACTGCATGCACCTTACATTAGCAGCAATTAGAGCCTTGATTCTACGAACAGCAATTTTCAAATCCTGCCACAGATTCTTGATTTGCATTGATGTCTGCACTTTGACTTGTCCACACTAGGACATTAACATTGTTGTTTTGAATTTGGTTTCACATTTGGAATTGATGCTTTCCAGCGGGAAAAAAAGGAAAAACAAATCCTCTCCAAGCCCATTTTGCTGACTCTTGGCCTAAATCTAAATTGTTATTATCTATATTGTTATTGTTATTATGTAATATTTTTAAATGTGTGTTGTAACTATAATGTATTGTATACACATCTGGATGGCTCATTATGCAATCCAAAAATAAGTGCCAGTGTGTAGGATGTAATTGAAAACTGTAGGTGCATTTACTACTACTGCGGAAATAATCACCAAGCCAATTTTAAGACAAAGACACCAACAACATTTAATGTCTACCTCACCGGGATGGACAATGTAAGGCAATTTAATTTAAATTGTTTTACTTTACATGGTAGACCTATGGAAAGTATATGTCGCTTGTTTCTGGGAGATATTCTGTGTATCCATGGTTTGACCAAATACAAATGCACATTCATGCTTAGAAGATGTATGTATTTACTAAATGAAACAGTGATCGCTTCTGTTGTTTTTATCTGCGTGTCAGTGGTTTGGGAATGATAATAAGACTACAGTACCCATATGTCCTTTAATTTCCGGCTTAAAGCGGATGTGCTGTCGGATTGGTTAGGAAACACATTTCAAAAACAGTACGCGGGGGTGTAGTTTCCATGATTGCTGAGGATTTGAATCTTTAACTTACACAGCAGCTACGGTGTTATTATGGACAAAAGGTCTGCTGTTTATCGGCTGTAAATAAAAGTGTCACTACAAAGGTCCCCTGCTTGAAGTAAGTCGCAGTTGGCTGTCGTGGTAAAGTTAGCAAACGTTAACGTTAGTTGTGGTTGATGTTGTTGCTAACATTAGCTGAGCTCTTCTCTCTGTCGAAGTTTAACTGAAATTAACATGACTTTCTTTCAACTAACTTGTTGTCTGCAGCTGTCGACATGAAGTATTTGAAAGTGGACGAATACATCAAGCGGACTGGGTCCGTGAAAGAGACGGGGCTTTTACTTCAAGAACTAGAGGTTAGCATAAACACAAGTTTGATTTGCTTTTAAATAACATGAAGTGCCTCCAGATGAGCCCATATCCATTTTCTGTGTTAGACTTAGACATGTTTTCATGTAAAATACAATACATAACAATTGCAGTTAACAATGAATCTCGCTTTCTTTCCCTTTTTTGTTTTTTAAACATGCAGGATTATGTGAAGAGACAGCCAGGCCTTCAGGGTCGCACACTGTGTGACAGGGTCATCAGAGCCTGCAACCATCAACTTGGAGTTGGATCCCCTGACTTGGACCATGTCAGTCAGTTGGTACAGCTAGTGGAGGTTTCCCTTCATGGCTATGATATCTCGGCAGCACTCATTGCTCAGAGCAGTCCACTGTACATGGAAAAGATCATTTTCCATATTGTTAAGAAGTTAAGCTGCCTTGAAGCTCATATTCTATGCAGCCATGTAGCTGGGATGCTTTACAGCAGGCTTACCCCAGCCCAACAGGTATCCATCACTTGTTTTTTGCTTTTTTTTTTTACAGAGTTCATAAACTTGTGTATATTCCACATCTATACTGCATGATTACCTTTTCAGTGTCAGCATTAACATGGTTACCATTGTTGTATGGTCTATAGGCTCAGGACTATTGTGTTCTGGTCCAGAGCTGCTTCTCAGTGCTGTGGAGCGGACTATCTGCCACCAACGACAGGAAAGTCCTGAATCCCCGTGACAAACTCCACTGCCAGATGCAAGCTCTGAGCTTTCTCCTGTTGTTGGACACAGAAAGTGCAACTCCCTCTATCGCCAAAGCTCCTGTATACACAGAGGATGCCGTCACTGAATTTGAGAGTAGCTGTGGAGTGATAACCAGGGACGACACTTCTTTTCTTCTCCAGGAAATGCATACACTTTTCAACAAATGTTTCGCCGGTGGCCAAGGCAGTGAGGGGGACGGGTCCAAGCAATCTACTGAGACGTCAAGTTTATATGTGCTTTCCGAAATGGTGCAGATCATAGTGAAGGTGCTTTGTAAGGCCAGCCACTATGATCTGGCCTCCACCTTTGTGAATGAAATGGAGAGCAAGGTCAGAGACCGTGCTCACTGTCTGTGTACAGCTGCGGTGCTTGGCAAATGGGTAGTAAAAATTCATTCTACAATGATGGCTGGAGGGGAGAGTGGCCAGGCTTTGACAGAGTGTGCCAGGGCCTTGAGGTCTCTGTCTGCTGACCTGGGGACCCGAGAAGCTCATGCAGTTCTGGAAGGTTGCGGACTAGTGGTGTGGGCTGTGGAAAGTGGCCACGGCAAGGGATTAAGTGGACCTGCACTTCTCGCTTTATTCTCTTTTCTTGAGGAGCATCAGGAATGGATATTAAAGATGCTGAAGAAGGTGAGTGCAGTTACTGCCCAGGAAAATAGTTCTTATCTGTTTGTTTGTGTGTGTTAGAAAAATGACCAGGGTTATCATTCTGTAAAATTAGTGAGTTACTAGAGTACTGTTTCTGTGCCATAGAACAATCATGCAGGTGTTAAATGTATTGTCTTGAGAGTTTATACAGATTGCTAACCTGTGGTTTGCTTTCTGTACAGAATTCGACATGCCAGGCTGAGGGCAGCAGACTGCAACAGGCCCTTTGCTTCAGTATTTACCAAGGCTTCGTATTTGCTTACGAGAGCATGGTTGCATATCAGGTAAGGCTGCTTCTGTAACGTCCAGTTTCATGACCGATTAATTGCATAGTTACATGTTGCTACAGATCTAAATGTACTTTATGTACTGTGGGCTTTAGTACTGATTGTCATTTGTTGTTCTTAGCTGGAGAACAGTGACACACTGGACAGAGTGCTGCTGTACTGCCAGGCCACAGTTGGATTGATGATGACTGATCTGCGTAAACTGTCTAGTGAAAACCTTCTGATCAAAGCAGGTGATTACAGTCAAGATTAGTAATGCTGTCAGGTCACTCAAATGCTTACTTAAACTGCAATATGTAGACACTTGATATTGTATTATTCTGTTGTTGTGACACTTTTCAATTTTGTGATTACCATGTGTGTCTTGCAGTGATTGCTGTGAGCAACTTGGCTTGTGCACTGTACAACCGGCGTCTCTATGATCAAGCCTTCAGTCTAATTGAAATCCTCTGCAGGGATCTGTGTAAGAATCGCCCCGTCTCGCTCTCTGTCGATAGGGTAAGTTCTTTTAAGTGTCTTTTGTTTGATCAATCATCCCAATAAATAAACACTATACTGTATATCCTCTTTGTCTAGAACCTACCTCCTGATTTTAAATGGCTTGCGTTAGATAGGACCAAACCTATTGTGATATTGGGGGGGGGGGGG
>JAVQJF010021238.1:0-22036 GCA_036023855.1 Gadopsis marmoratus
ATATCAGGCTGTTGCAACCAAAGGTTTCGGGAATTAACCCGTTATACGGGAAACGGGGGGCGTTGCGCGTGGTTTCAGTTTTTTCCGTTGGTTTCTGCCCCCCCCCCCCCCCCCCTCAGCCTCAGCACCGCGATGCTGAGAGGGCGGTGCTGAGGGAGAGCTACGTGTTGCTGCGCAGCAACAGATAGAAAGAACCGAGAGACAGAGAGAGAGAGAGAGAGGAATTCCCTCGCACACCCAGAAGCGGCTGCCAGGGCGTGTATCCGTTCCTATGGCTCCCAGAATTGACTGTTATAAATGTAGCCGGTACCTGTAGCTGGACGGAGGTGCAGGCTGGAGCCCGGCGGGTGCAGGATGGGAGGACCACCAGCTGCAACAAGCCTTCGGGTATGTCTGAAGGAAGGAGCGGCAGCTTGCTTGTGTCTGGAGGCAGCATCATATCTGGCATCGCGCTGACTCCCTTTGGAAGAGGCTTCCTCCTCTTCTGCCCAAGCGGAGACGATCCAGCTGACAGACTCTCTGCGTTCAGTACTGGGCCACAGCGGGGCCACAGCGGGGCCACAGCGGGGCCACAGCCTGCAGGACGCCACCACCGGAGCTGGGATGCGGAGGCTTCTTGTAGAGGGATTCGGTGAACTGGCCACGCTTTAAAGTAAGTGTGCCTTTGTTTGAAAGAAGCCAAACGTTGCAGCCACTGCTCTTCGTGCACAATTTGGGCAGAAGCCACGTGGTTGTAACATATGGGCACCGTGTCTTCTTTACTTTAAACAGCGTTAGTTCAGAGGATAATATTCACTCTTTTCTTTCTCTCTCGTCCTGCCTCCTTCTGTCAACGTGCTCTTTGTCTGTCACTCGTGGTTGATCTTGTCCTGTGTGTCCCTCTGCCCAGACATGACAGGCCAGGTCCCGGGGAGACCGGGCGGCGGGGCTCACATGGATGACAGCGCCGCCATCTGCATCAACGTGGGCGGCTTCAAGAAGCGTCTCCAGTCCGACACTCTCTCCCGGTTCCCCGAGACGAGGCTGGCGCGTTTACTCCACTGTCAGTCCAAAGAGTCCATACTGGAGCTGTGCGACGACTACGACGACGCGGAGAACGAGTTTTACTTCGACAGGAACCCGGCACTCTTCCCCTACGTGTTGAATTTCTACAACACGGGGCGGCTGCACGTCATGGCCGAGCTGTGCATCTTCTCCTTCAGCCAGGAGATCGAATACTGGGGCATCAACGAGTTCTTCATCGACTCCTGCTGCAGCGGCGCGTACCACTGCAGGAAAATGAACCAGGACCGGGAGGACTGGGACGACAGGAGCGACGAAGGGAGCACCGCGTCGTCGTTCGACGAGCTGTTAGAGTTCTACAGCGACGCCACCAAGTTCGACAAGCAGCCGCTCGGCAGCGCACGGAGGCGCGTCTGGTTGATGCTGGATAACCCCGGGTACTCCGTGGCCAGCCGCGTCCTCAGCATCCTGTCCATCCTGGTGGTGCTGGGCTCCATCGCCACTATGTGCATGAACAGCATGAGCGAGTTCAGCTTGCCGGACAGCGAGGGGCGGCCCTCGGAGGACCCCCGTTTCGAGACCGTGGAGCACTTTGGCATCGGCTGGTTCACTCTGGAGCTGGTCGCCCGGTTCGCGGTGGCGCCGGATCTTCTGCATTTCTTCGAGCACCCCTTAAATGTGATAGACCTGGTGTCCATACTTCCGTTTTACCTGACACTCCTTATAAACCTGGTGGTGGAGAGCAGCCCGGCTCTGGCCAACCTGGGACGCGTAGCGCGAGTGCTGAGGCTGATGAGGATTTTCCGCATCCTGAAGCTGGCCCGCCACTCCACGGGGCTGCGCTCCCTGGGGGCCACCCTCAGGAACAGCTACAAAGAGGTGGGCCTGCTGCTTCTCTACCTGGCCGTCGGTGTGTCGTTTTTCTCCGTCATGGCCTACACTGTGGAGAAAGAGGACAGCGAGGAGCTCTCCACCATCCCGGCGTGCTGGTGGTGGGCCACCGTGAGCATGACCACCGTCGGGTACGGAGATGTGGTGCCAGTGTCCATAGCGGGAAAGCTGACCGCCTCGGCGTGCATCCTGGCCGGGATCTTAGTAGTTGTGCTTCCGATTACGCTCATTTTCAATAAATTCTCTCTCTTCTACAAGAGACAAAAACAGCTGGAGGTCGCAATGCGAAGCTGTGATTTCGACGAGGGGATAAAAGAGGTGCCCTCGGTCAACCTGAGGAACTATTACGCACACAAAGTCAAATCCTTCATGGCGAGCTTGTCAAACATGAGCCGGAGTTCACCCAGCGAACACAGCCTGAACGAATCAATACACTGAAAGAGTTTGAGCAGGGACACCCGGTCAGGTTGGGTGACACCCGGTCAGGTCGGGTGGTGACACCCGGTCAGGTTGGGTGACACCCGTTCAGGTCGGGTGGTGACAGCCGGTCAGGTCGGGTGACACCGGTCAGGTCGGGTGGTGACACCCGGTCAGTTCGGGTGACACCGGTCAGGTTGGGTGACACCCGGTCAGGTCGGGTGACACCGGTCAGGTCGGGTGACACCGGTCATTCCATGTGGCTGCATGAGGAGCTGTCCAGGGTGCTGAAACCTCTGGGGCAGCAGCCCACTTCCTTCCACTGATGTCTGACTGTTTGCCTCTCTGTAGCTCAGTGCAATAATGTGTTAATCTATGTGTCAGTCCCAGTGAGAACGCAAGCAGATGTACAGGAGAGCCTGATGATGATATTTCACTGTGCGTTATTTTGGCCCTTCACCAAATAGGCCAACATTTGGCCAAACAAAAAAGACAGAGATTGCTGTAGTTGTTCACAGTCCTAGGTGGTGTCACACTGTAGTCCACCCTCCAGCTATACTTGTTGTGATCAAATATGTCTGAAAGTAACTCCAGCTGTATCCCTTTTGAAGAATGTTGATGTGTAGTTGTAATGTTGCAACAAGATTCCTTCAGATGTGTGGTTAAAGCAAACTGTATTAAACAAAAAGACATACATAACACACTTGCTCATGTTTTTGCTCATGCTTTCATGTGCAGAGCGAGGGTCTTTTAGCGTCTTGCTGATCGAGATAACATGTAACCCTGAAGGGGGGGGAAGAGGGACTTACAATCGTGACTGACACAATATCTAAAGCAGTTTGACAGGCAGAGCAACAACCACTCAGAGCTGACATGTTGAATGCATTCATTCTGAGGATTAGATTGTTGTTTTTTTTCACCATTCCAGTCGACACAGTTGTTTGCTATCAATCAATATGCTTTGCTAATGAACTGTCAGGTATTTCACATTACCTGGCAGCCAGGAACATGACACCATATTGGTAGCGAAAGCATACTATAGATCACCATAAGAGAAGCTAAGTTTTTTCATGCATGCACTGCTACTCTCACAGCTAAGGACAATGGAGTAGAAAATACTTGAAATACAAATGTAAGGTGTGGCTACAATTGCCTCATGAGAATACAATTGACAGGTATACTAGGCCTGTTCTTTTCTCATTGTTCCATTTCATTCTACAAGTCATTTGCCTCCTTGTCTTTAGCCTGTAAATGTTTTTATACGTCTCTCCCCTCCCCCTCCCTGCTTCTGGTCAGCAACACAATAAGCAGCGCTCTTACTCGATGCAGTTGCAAGAATACAACAGAGAGCACTCACTTAGTGGCATTGATTTCAGTTTAAAGGATAAAGAGCCAATTGATGCAAGTAGACAGCAGCTCTAAAAAGTCAATTCTTTTCTCAACTCATATTTCTGTACAGTTAGCTGCGTTGATCTCAGTTTTTAATATAAGGAGCATTTCATATTGCAGTCCTTAAAATGATTTCTACGTAACGGATGGCCGTTATTATTCTGAGCTGAATCTTCTCATTAAGATCGTTGTGATAGGAACAACAGCACCGCAGCACCTTTATCGCTGCCAGTGTTTTGTTTTTTCTCAAGTTACAGGAAATGCATACATTTATGCACATTTCATTAACTTGAAACAATCAAACTCATCTGCTCCAGTGATTGGGGGATAACTTGAAATCCATTGTCTTTGATGATTCAAATGTGTAGACAGACTGAATTATCATACATATTAGCCCTCACAACTAATTAGTTTGAGCATACAGAACTACATATTGTGGACCTGTGGCTGCCACCTGCGGTACAGGACCCCCAAAGGACTCCCAGAGACAAAAATACAATTAGTTTAGGAAAAAGGTTTAGCAACATTCAAAAATTCTCTGTGAATACCATAGAAAATCATAAGCGTATTAGAACACTTCAGTAACACGGTCATTCTCTCTTGGAAAATAAAAGCATTATGAGAAATACACCTATTGTTGGTTGTTTTCCAAGTGTTTCTGGGGAGTTCATTTGAAATAGAATTTACCCTCAGAGGCCAATTATATCAGTCTCCTTTTGTTTACTCCTAAACCTTTAAAGGCCTCCCCCCAGAAGCGAATCCAGAACACCATGCAGCGTCCAACTAGCGTGGAAAAATCAGTAAATGAGTTCACAGTGACAGCGGGTGACATTTTAACATATCAACAGAGGCATACCAAAAAAAGAGCAGTAGTTAACCTTTTTCCATGTAAGGGGGAGGAAAGTCATTATAGAATTTGGAACAAGATCCAAATGTACTTCAGGACTGTAGGCCTAAGAGAAACAGGACTTAGATTAGTAGATTTGGCCAATGCCAACCAAGTCCAAAAGTCAGTATTGTGTGTGTGTGTGTGTGTGTGTGTGTGTGTGTGTGTGTGTGTGTAGGTCACTGTGACTCCTGTTGAGGAAGATGGAGGTGTCTGGCCTCTCCGCTGCCTCCCCTTGGCTCGCCTGTGTCATTACCCTCTGACGGTGGTGATAGATGTATGGACTGCCCAGACCCTGCCTGGCACGCAGCGAGTGAGTACAGATGGCAGCTCAGGTCATTAGAGGAAGGCCATGGCAAAACGTCTGCTGTCCTCCTTCACACCAGTAGCCAGCAAAGCTTAAATCCAGTCCAACCATTTCTTTTGATCATCAGGCCTCAAATGTATGAGTCATTATGCAGAAAGATTACAAAAAAAACAGTCATGTCACATGTAATCATCAAAGCTTTTAGAGGTGTACGTTACAATCAGGGTTGGTTAATTATTTTATTTGAATGATTAATTACCAAATCAGAAGAGTTCCGTTTGGTCAATGTTTTCTGACATGAAAACATGAATTAAGAGCCTGGCTTTATTTGGTGCATTTTACATTTTCTGTGATCAAAGACAATAGAGGACAAAAAGATGAATACTGAGAATACTGAGTTTATTAATGCAGAGCTGACAGGGGATAAGAGCTATGTGCTTTCATATGTTTTGTGTGTGTGTGTGTGAGTGTGTGTGTGAACGTACTGTACACAAACACAGCAGACAGCGTGTCTAATGGGGACCTTATTGAAACTGGCAGCACAAGCGTCATCTCCAGTCTGCTCTGTATTGGTGATATAAAACTCTGTTACTAAGCAGGCGTTCCGTGTTGTTGCACATTACCATCTGCTACTATCCCTT
The DNA here is from genome assembly GCA_036023855.1 of Gadopsis marmoratus. NCBI lineage: Eukaryota > Metazoa > Chordata > Actinopteri > Centrarchiformes > Percichthyidae > Gadopsis > Gadopsis marmoratus. The sequence continues at coordinate 5,534 of JAVQJF010021238.1, forward strand.
TGCTTTAAACTGTGTGGGAAGATTGGATCTTTTCAGTGTGCCCCCCTCTCCCCCTTTCTGCTTCTTCCCACCACGTCCGATCTGTGAATATCTCCAAAAATAATCTCTCATTACATGGATCATGGCATGGTTAATTATCACCTACAGATCTGATGCAAATGCAGAATGCAGGTTATGCCAAACAGCTACTGCTGATCATATTGATATTCATGCCACCATTAGGAAATCAAAGCCATGTGTGATTTTTCTGGTTTGTGGAAGACGATCAGGCATATGTGTTTTATTTTTACATGCAAGTTTTCTATTATTTACCTGCCTGACATCATTATTTGGAGTTAATGCTTTTTTCTAATTGGCATGAAACACCAAATACCATCTTGGATTCAGATTTCATAGAACAAGATGTAATTTTTGAAGGCCAACCCTCGCTCCCTCGACAAAAAGCCAATGGGATATTTCCATTGCATTACTGCAGAAAATAAAATCTGTGGCAAACAAAGGTTTATGACACTTACACATTTTGTTCAGCAAGATAACCTCTTTTATGCTTTGCGAAGCGTGAATACAATCACCAGAAGTAAAACGCTAATGTTAGGCTATAAACAAGCTACACCACGGTCAAATGGCATAAACATCACCTCCACTAAGCTTCTGGCTTGTAATTTGATTTTGCACACTTATCTGTTCTACCAAAGCCTTTGGGAAAGTTAGAATAGCTTGCAAGAACGCAAGTATACACACAATGAGGCTGTAAAGACAGATGCGTGAGTTGAAAAGTTTCTGAGTTTGGCGTGATGACGTTTAATGTCCCCGACACCCACTATAATCTCAGTTAGCCACTTGTTAGCAACCGCCTTTTATAACACACGTAAAAGCTTAAAAATTCACTAGTGGGGTGTTAACTGACGTACTTTATGTCATAGAACACAACAAGATCTCTTCAGCTTGACAGACCTTATTTCAGGCAATCAACTAAAGACCCATTCAAAAAAACATTGACTTCATGACGAGGGAAACGGAAGTGCAAAAATGCAAACTCGTATCCAGGTTGTAGGTCTTATTTCTGCATCCCTCTGTAGTTTACAGCAGGGTTTTCAAAGCATGAGATTGTGGGCCTCTCCTCATCCAGTTCCTGGATGCCTGTGGGATCATGATTATATTATTTGATCCCACAGACGCTCAATAATTGAGCCACAATAGACTAAATATTGCTGTTTAACATGTAAAAGATTTGACCTGAGGCATTTGTTGGTTTCTGACTGTGGGAAAGTGGGAAAACCAGTAAAATTCCCCAAAATTACAGTATTTCTGAACTATCTCTTTAACCAAATCACACACATTTTGGCTATTCTGTTTGATCTTCTTCTGATAACTACTGTAATAACTAAAGTAATCGTTTTCACTTTCATTCACTGAACCGCTCCCTGAAACAGTTTGGAGCGCCCCCTGGGGAGGCCCACCTCCCACTTTGAAAGCATCTGGTCTACAGCTTTGCTATCAACTCTGTGAAGCACAGTTGTGCTTTGAGCTAAATGCTACTGTCAGCATGCTAACAAACTCACAGTGACAAAGCCAGAATGCTAATGTTTTACCATGCTAATGGAAATGTCATGTCAGTTTCCAAGCTATTTGGGCATAAACCAGAGTACTGGACATATTAACCAAAGTTATTGCAATTTATCCACAAATGTCTGAATCAAATTTCATGGCAATCCATTTGTTATCAACGTATTTCAGTCAAGGCCACAAATGTGAAACTCAAGGTGGAACTAGAGGACAGTCAGTAGAATACCTTGTCTGGGGACCATGAAATCTGGACAAAGCGGTGGACCAACCAACATACAGACATTGCTCTCCCTATAGAGACACAGCTAGCGTGTCTAACAAACAGGGCAAATTTAGAGTAACTTCAATGTGAGCATTACGTATTCCTTCAGCCTATCTCATATGAAATGTACTTCAATTAAACATATCAAATCATCGAATATCTTATCAAATACTAGTTCAGACTGAAACCACAGCATAAAACCTGTCACCCTGCACAAAACCTCCAGCAGCTAAAGCTGGCGTTGGTCCTTTACCAGAAAACCTCCACAGACACAACCTTCAGAAGGACAATAATTCTAGACAAATGGGAACATTAACATTCTTCTTAATGCAGCACTCAGTCTGCTACCATTAAGAAACTCATCCAAAGAAACAGATGTTTTTGGATTTAAATCACAATAGTGTTCCCACTGAATTTTAATGGTTAGGACAAAATGGCCCAATTCAGCACTTAACGAGCACTATGCCTTTTATCAACAACCTTTATGAAAATCAACTCCCAGATTTATATTGAAACTCCACATCTAGTCTTGTTTAAACAGCCAAAAGGCTGGAAATGCATTTTTGTTCTCAACAGTCAAGAAGGGTAATGGTGTACTTTGGCAGTTTTGTTTGGATGGCACAGGGGCTGCAGTAAGAAGAAAACACTTTAATTATACGAGCCTCTAAATTTCAGGACTTTCTGCGTGCAAGCACAAGAGCTGGGCTGAAGCTACGTGCAAGTGTGGTGTCTCAGTGATTTCACAAAACTTTACATTTGGGGGAGGCTTTGTTAGGCTCTTGCTGTACCTATTGAGCTTGATACTTTGAGTGTGGGATCTACACCAGAAAAAACTTTGTCTTGAGTTTCAATAAGTTTAGTGCCTTTCTCAAGGGTCGCTTGACAACTCTGGCAAGAGAAGTGGAATTATTTTTGTTCATTTCCTCTGCATGGATATACTCAGCTGCTTAAGAGGATTTACATGGTCATCCAGCCCCAACCGTGCTTTCCCAGCAGTCAGGCCAGGGATTCTTAAACAACTTCATGTCACACAGCTATGAACCTTACTCATCAGCTTCAATGATCCGCATAAGGTGAAAGTAGTCCACAGTGTACATGATGATGAATTATAAATGGGAGCAAATTCTACAGTACTGTTCCTACAGATGATCTGGAATCAGGGTTATGTAATTATCCAGGTCTGCGAAATAGAGATACACACACAGAAAGACAATACATCTTTGCCTCACTGAGATGTTTCTACTCATAACTCACACGTGTCACCTTACTCCTCCATACCTGGAGCGTGACTCACCGCATTTCAGTAGCAGTGCAGCTAAATCAGCGGTTCTGGTGGAAGCATAACGAGGCGATGGCTACATCAGGAGGGCTGAGAATGAGACAGCCTCTCTATATGTAGCGACCCTGTAACCTTGGCTGGCTGCTCAGAGGCGAGGGAAGATAGTGGGCATTCTCAAGCGCAAGGTCGGGAGCCCCCATGTGATTTAAGAAAAAGTCTCCAAAAGTCCAGAATGGGGTTGTGAAGGAACATGCATGCCAACACACACCACCACACATGCACAGCTCAGAGTAAATTGAACTATGGGTATCTGCCAGACACTGCTTCTCCCACAGGTGATGCAGAGAGTCAGACAGACTCAGACTGGATCCATTATTACGCTTGGATGGGTAGTGGGGGGTTGCGTCAAGAGGACAGACACAATCAGACATTTCCAAACTTCAAAGTGAAAGAAGAAAAGGTTGGGAGACGCATACAGATTACTTATCTGTTGGTGAGTGTGTACTGTGTCTAGCTATGTATTTGCATGTATATGCAGTGTGAGTGTGCCTGTGTGCGTGTGTCTGTCATTACTTACCTCCGGAATCAATTTCCTCTAGGATGTGCCAAGGACAGCGGTGCAGACAGTTTGATTTGTTAAGCTTGAACAGAGTGCCTCGGTGGCAGTCCACCTGAGCCCAATGGGATGACCTGAATAATACCTCAACAAACTCTGATATCTCAAGGTGTGTACTTTTTAGAAAGAGAAAAAAACAATTATGTGGAAGGCTCTGCAGCAATAGTACAAGAAATATGAGGGAAGGTGGAGGACTATCAGGCTGCCTTCAAGGCTCTTGACACTGCAGAGTGTGATGAAAAATGTCTGCAAGATGCACAGAGGCAATAATACTATTCTTGTACTTAAGGTAAAAATAAAAAATGGTGAAATGATTAGCCTGTTGCCTCCGCGACCCGGCCCCGGATAAGCGGTGGAAAATGGATGGATGGAAATGATTTACATCAGTCAGGGCTACATGCACAAGGAAATATATGTTTGATTGTATGCAAGTGAGATGCAAAGCAGATGAACAGAAGAATACAAATCCTGGATCAAAAGCAAATTTCAACTGTTGGTAGAACTTAAAAAACTGCTTTCCTTAAAAGTGGCAGCAGCTGAGATAACATATTGTGAGACATGATGTGACTACAATGCCATAATGAGTCTATTTCTGTTTGGTAGAACAGCAGCCCCACTCCCTTTGTTTGTCTCACACTCTCCCCCTTTTACTCCATCGATCTTCCTAGATCATCAGCTCGCTAAATACTAAGGGCTACATTTATCCCCCTATAGTATTGGGGAATGGTGATAATTGCCTAATTTGTCATAATTGCAGTGCTGTACCTTGTCTGGTGTGGTTAACTGCCTTGGAAATCCACCTGGTGTTAGAGTAAGTTTTTGCATTTTAAGGCAAAATATACAAAATCATACAACCTGCTAATGCCAACAAACGAGTCCACAATTTGTCTATTTGAATTAACAAATAGGTTTATATTGCCCTTTTCCCAAGGTAGTAAATGTGATTTATCTGAGGAAATATGAACATTAAGAGATGGCCCCTAAAGTGCATACCAATAACAACAAGTGGAATTTAGTAATTACCAAGTAAATTTGATGTAATGAAACATTATAGAATTGGAATGACTGGTAACTACAGAGATATAGTTGTTATTAGAGAGTAAACTGCAGATTTCACCAATAACTGGTGATAGTTTACGGGTCGTACTGAGCACAGGCAGGTAGAATACAGTGGGGTTTCAGAGCTTTGTCGCTAAAAACAGCAAGCAGCTGATGAGAGCGGTGAGACTGAACCAAAACAAAGTTACATAATTAGTCATTACTGGCAATTTCAACTTGTATGACATCTGTTCTACTTGCTATGACCTAACTATTGCACATCAGTCCTGTAAGGTGATATTTTTTTATCTTGCGCACACAAGATATGGATCTTGTTATTAAAAGGGTCAACATATGGGTAGTCTTCTTGTGTGGCCCACCCCAAAATAGGACAAATGACCAACTCACATGCAGGTGCCACTCACACGGAGGGATGTGGCCTTTCTCTGAGAGGAAGAGCGGCAACTAGGAAAGAGCAAAGCACACTTAAGGTCGGATAAGTGGAGGATTGACAGAAAAAGCAAAAGCCAGAGATGCAGAAAGCGTAAGAGAGTCATTATGTTGATAGCAATTTAAGGTAACAAACTATTCTCTATTCAAGTGAAAGGCTTCACTTTTGCTTTTTTTGGGTTATTGAGCAACCCAAGATGAAAGAGGGAACAGCAGAGATGCTGTCTTTTGTTTATCATTATCCCACTGGAGGCAACAGGGGTGTGAAACTGAGAAAACAACTGAAGAATACAGATGGATGGCTTCCCATTATGGATCATTATAGCTTCCTGTGGGCCATATGTATGCTAATGTGGGTGTGGAACATTGCTGTGTATTTTTATTGCGCTTATTATATTTTTGTACTGGGGTTGTAACACTTTTGTTAACACAGTTCTTAAAGTGGCCTTATGTGGTCGTTCATAAACATTATGTCTGTTTAATGTCCACATAAAACCTATGCAACAAATCACAATTGACTGGAGTGTCAGTGACAATGTGCAGTCCAATCATAGGAGCAATAGTCTAATATAATTTAACTGAAAAATACTGTGCTTGGCAGTGAAGACACAGTCACGTCTAAGTTTAAAATGCCTACTTCCAAACTCTGTTGCATCAAATGAAATCACTGGAGAGAAAGAAAAAGGTTCAATGGAGGGAAAGACACAGAGAAATTTGCTCACCCCAGACACTTCTAATCTATTAGTCTTTGCTGCATGTCAACTCCAATTGAGCAAACGTACCTAAGCAAGACTTCACTGTGTCACTCAGAGACTGCTCGGCTGGTGTGTCCGTGTGCACAATTCTGAATCTGCGTGTTCTGCTTTTTGATGAGGTCTCTCTCCCTCAACAACTTTTCTGGATTCCAGTCACATCTGTGTGTGCAGCGATGCACCTATACCCCAGGTTGTGTCGAGGCTTGAGGAGAGTGCAGACACAACAACAGGACCTTTGCAGCTCTTTAAGCGACCCACCTTCCACGGGACTTCCACGATGCGCTTGCCTGTGCTCCAGGGTCCACAGGAGGAAGCAACGCCGCCTCTGTGAAGCAGATGGTGGCAGTTGCTTTCTGGTGAAATGTCACACCAATATTTCCTGCATAACAGATTGGATACACCTGTACACCTTAGAGCCACTGGGGACTGATGCATGATTTGGAGGAGCTCATTATGCTTTCATGGACGCTTCTCAGCACTCGAAACACACTCACACACACACCTTTTCCCACTGCAAGAGAAGGCTCTCACACATTCACACATAAGGTCACCATTAATTAAGCTTCTCGCAGTTGTGGAGATGGTGATGGATGGTTGACATTTCCTCCTTGTGGATGCCGGGAAAAGGCTTTACTCCATCATTCAGCCAGGAATCAGATATTCTTTTATCCAGAGGCATGAATCTATTTGCTTCTGCCTGGTGGTGCCACTGGGCTCTAAACATAACAAACAGGATGGTGTCTGAGTGGGTGTGGAGTTAATCACATTCTGTCACTGCTGATATGGCGTAAAACCCCACAAAGGGCTCATCTTCCCCTTCAGACATATGGAACAAAGACGGGGAGAATCTTATGTACATTCCTTTATCACTGAAATCTGGTTTTCTTCTTGTTAAACAGTGTCCTCTGTGTCTGTCCCTCACACACATAAAAACATTACGGCTATTTTTTGTTTTGTTTTTCAACCATTGTCTCTTCTTCTGCAGGTGTCTTACACCCAGGAGGGGTAACTTGCTGCCACCTAGTTGAATGGAGACTTTAAGTTTAGCTTTCATTAAGTATTTTATTCCATGCATTGTCAATTAATATATCTTTGGTAAAGGAGTCTCTGGCTCCATTTCATTCTGTGCATTGAATATCACCTGGTCATATATAAATCGTACTGTATAGTTTAATGAATGGTTAGGATATAGAGGGTGCCTATACTCACCATACAGTACTGCATTCCACTATTGTAGGAATAACCCAATGAAAAACATGGCACTGAAGGTTATAGGGCAGATTTTTAATATACAGTGTTATTCCCCATAAAAAGTAACTACTAATGCGAAAAGGTAGCATGCCTAGGAGTAGAGTTGTGGCTTTAGTGTGATAAGGAGCCTGATGATGAATCATTTTACATCTTTCACTGAGAAAGAATTCAAAGTTTGGGACAGCCACGGTCTCTGCCATGAAACAAGTCTCTGTGAAGACTCAAGGATGAAGTTTCCCAAAACATTATGTCATCAGCATGACCTCCAGGTCATAAACCATGACCCACCTGGACTCAGGGATGAGATGAAGGGAAAGCTAAGTAGCAAGTGCTGACTTTACAACAAGCCTGTAGTGAACTATTCTAATACTCCCACATTCCAGGATATGATAACTCTTGACACATGAACAAAGGAACTGACTTTTCCATACTGAATTTATTAAATGGCTATCATTTTCAAAATAGGTAATCATGCTGGTCTGTACCTAGTGTCATGGCAACCCATCCAATAATTTTGAGACATTATACTAAAAACCCCCACAAATGTCAACCTCATAGTGGCTAAAGGAAAAGTGAAGGTTTCATCCACTAGGCACCATGAATGTCTGTACCAACGTTCATGGCAATTCATCCAAAGCTGATGAGATATTTCAGTTTGGACCAAAGTGCTGGGCCACCTGACAGATTGACCTTGCCATTTGTAGAGCGGCGCCGCTACTAAACTAAACTTCACATAGGTCTGCTCTGCACAGGAGAGGTATACCCACCCACAGACAACAGTGCCTTTATTGTCCCTCATGTTATTTCTAAGTGAGGCTGCTGTATTAAGAAGGCATGTCTCTAGTAATGGATTACAAACCCATTTCTGTCACTTTCCATGCATGACGACTCCTTGCCTGTGATTTGCATATTTGAAATGTTGTTCTCATGCCATTATTCATTACAGAGCTGTTCAACTGCTTATAAAAACTTGATGTCAGAGCTTAAAATGTAATCTGTTTTGTTTTACTAGTACTAATCAGTGGAAAATCAAATTCTGCACATTGCAGCTGCAACCAAAATTAAAAACTCTATGAGGTTAATAATGTGACCTCTCAATGGTGACAGATTGGATGAGAAATCAAACAACTGTACTATTTAGCTGTGTATCAACTCTGTGTGTACATTAGCCTTACAATTAGCACCAACAATTTCTTACAGATAAGAGTTGTAAATGAACTGCAGAGGCAACTTTAAAGGTTGCAAGCAGCATTCTAACCATCACCATTACTGTGAAATTACCTGCGATACCTTTGCTGTAGAAACATTACACAAACAAATGAGAGGATGGTGGAAAAAATTGGCAGCCTCTCTTTCACATCAGTGGTTTTGTTAGTGCTAGTGTTTCTGTAAATTACTATAAAGGTCATGTTTCCCTTAAATCCTCTGGCTTCCTATCACAAAGAAGATGTTGCTTCAGGGCTTTAGAGAAGAGACTAATTGTGCTGGAGGCGATTATTTTGACAGCCTAAGCTTTAAACTCTGATTGTGCTGATAAAGGAGTCCACAATTGACATTTTGTGCCATAAAGCCATTTCTCTTTGTGCCGTAGAAGCGGCCGTGGTGTTTGGCAAAAGCCTTTATGTTTATAATTAACTATTAACTTAATGTCTCACAGTGTGGTCAAATGCTACACATCAACTCCAATTGTTTTCTAAATGCACCTTTAAACAGTAGGAAGAGTTAAAAAAACTAACAAAGTGGCAGGGACTTTATTACAACCTACCTTATTTGGAGCATAGTGGTTCTCACTGTGGGACTTCTTGTCTACATCAGCGATTTAACGGGAAATTAACTGTGTGATTGATTCATGATAAATTGACACAAAGCCAACTTGGATGCTCAAAAGAGGTGCTTTGAGAAGAATCTAGCACCAGAATCCAAACACAGATTTGGAAAAATGCTCTGCTCTCTATGGATGTTGAGATTCACAGTTGCTGAATGAGTGTGAGCGGGAGTTGATTGAGAATAAAAGTATTTATCCATCAGGTCAGTTTAGCTGAATAAGTAGATGAATAAATAAACAGCCAGTACAGTCCCCCTAGACAATCGAGTCATTATCAGGGGCCGTAGTGAGTCACTGTCAATGCTAATTTCCAGCTTAAGGCTGATGGGAATAATTGGATTCCTATCATGCTAGACAGAAACAATAGCCTCACTCTATACTCAATACAGGCAATTGCAAACTACTCCACATGTTCTTTATATGGAGGTAAGGAAAGAGCTAAGAATAGATCCAGGTCAGCCTGGGTCAAAGGGGTCAAACCACTAAAACTTGGCATGGATGATAATTAGGCCAGCTAGAGTTGTATCCGTGAGACTGACAGAATCAGATGCTACCATGGGCTCTCGGGACATCTTCAGGGTTGTTTTCAGCTTTGTAGGACTCACACTGGCAGCACTAATGCTCAACACAGACAGCAGCCTGTGGTGAAAGCTACTATATGGGTTCAGCATTCACATCACTGAAGTTATGATTCGTGAAATCCATGTTTTATGCTCAAGGAGACACATTTTTTAGGTTGTCATTGTTGTGACTTTTTGCTCTGCACTTTAGAGAAATTACTTGACAACCACTGTTGCCAGTTCTGCAGTGTCATTTTTTCCTTTGTCTTTGACTTTGGAGCTTTGTCTGCTGAGACATATCATTGAGACTATCTACTTCTTTCATAGATATTTCAAGCAAATGAGGTGTTTCTTTGGCCAAACCTATGAGACCTATCTGAAATTTAGAATCCCAACTAAGCTATAGAAGGCAGCAAAGCTGACATTTGGGTAGAAATGTCAAAGATCACTGCTTTAAATGCAGAAGATGGCTACAGAAAGACGCTATTGATTCTCATCCCACAGAAATCAATGTGTACTCAACTTTGGGGTCAAGACTCTACTTGGGGTCATCTGATATGCAGACAGTGCTGTTGGAGATTTCTAAAACTGATATAATGACATTTAGTTAATAGAGTTTTGAAATATTTTTGGAGCTACCATCATGCTTTTAAAAATAGGACGCAAAAGTATGCCATATGCATGGCAACGCGTTAATTGCTGGGGCCATGAGAATATTTTGACTTGGTAATGGGGACATGGGCCAGAAATGGATATTAACTTGTCTCTGAAGGTTGCGGAATGTTGACAAGAATTCATATTGGCAGGGCTGTAAGACACACATACATACTGGCTGTGGCATCAGACAGCCCAGCCACACAAACAGAGTCAGACATCACAGACAGAGAAACAACCAGAACCCCCCCCCCCCCCCACACACACACACACAGGCTCAGTAACGGAGAAATGTGGAGCAGTTGATCACAGGGAGTCCATGTGGATCTTTGGCATTATCGACCTAAATATGGTGCAGTCTGTCACTGCTCTGCCATGGCTATCGACACGGTGTCTGCAGCTGGATGGATGTTTGTTATGTCTGACTTTAATGAGCTGCCCTGAAACCCACAGAAAGGGCTTATGAAGATTGACTGGTGGTTTCAGCTGTCTGCCTGGTCAGTCATTCACAGCTTATGGATGGATCACACAGGAAGTCACAGCAGAAGCCACTTGTTGTCCAACACCTTCTCCACAAACTCTGATCACAGTAAGCCATGTGGAAATCTCCTCCACTGAGATTTTCCACTGCTCTCACAGTGGTAAGTTGTTGTACGGTTATGTAATAATAATAATCCACATCTTTCAGCAATGAGATCTTTAAATTATTAGCGTAAACATTACGGCAATGACACCTACCTACTGATTGCATAATGATGTAACCAAGGTATTTAGGTTTATCTTGACTGGTGACAACACTGCCATACTGTAGTGGTGGAAAGATTAACACTTTACTGGAGGGGGCACAAAAAGAGTAAGTAATGATTAAGCAATTAGTAAAGATTGAGTCATTATTGCTGCTCAGATACTAATAAATCAATCATTACCTAATGATTCATTGATATAGTATCTACCAGTCTGTTCTCTAGTAACGCATCATTATCTAATATGTAGTCCTCGAATCAGAGCCATCACGTCCTTTCAGAGGGAACTACTGTAATTTTTACTACACCACATTTATCTGACAGCTTTAGGCATTAGTATTTTATAGATGAAATACAATGCATTGTTAACGATTGAACCAGTGGTTCCCAACCTTACAAACAAGCAGTGTCTACTTGGGGTCCCGTGTCATGTTTTAGATGCTTTTATGAGTTGTTAACAGTTCCATCAAGTTTAACAGTTCCCTCTCTAAACCTGTCAGATGGTTTCATAAATGTCTGAGGCCTAAAGAGGTAAAACCACTGCAAAGATTGGTGAGGAGTCCAAACAATGAATACAAATTACAGAACCTTTCATTTCTACCCCAATAATCATCTCACAACCCCTCGCATTTATCTTGGATCCATAGATTGGGAGCCAAAATGCAGTTTACGCATCAATGCATCAGTTACAGGGTCTAATTTTCTATTTAAAGAGTACTTTCACTTTTAAAACAGTTTACTGCTTTTTGCTGATAATATGTTTGTACTTTTACTTAGGTAGGATTTTGAATGCAGGACTTTTACTTGTAATGGAGTATTTTTACATTAATGTATTGGTACTTTTACTAAAGTAAAGGATCTGAATACTTCTTTCCCCACTGCATACTGTACAGTATTAGCTAAAGTAAGAGACTTAAATGCTCTTTCAGGAGTTACAGAAAGGCAAACCTGCAATAGAGCAGACTTCAGACTTTTACCTGGCACTGTCTGCACTGTTGAATAAATAAATGACACCAAAGACTTTCAGGTAAAAGGTTACAAAATACACGCTCTTCACTTAGAAGAGCCAACTACAGTATTTCACAGTACACACGGGAGGGAGCACCGCTTGTTGTATAGCTTGTATATGACTGAACTAAATGTCACTAACAGCTCTTCAGGTGATCGATTTCACAAGGAAAGCGTTGCAGTCACTTCAGTCTGAAGAAGGTCACTTTGGGCAAAAGGCCACTTTTCAGGCATTTTCTGCCACACTTACCTCCTGTTTCATGGGTTCCCTTTTAAAGGCTGACCAAAGTTATATGGACAGCTTTAACATTTATAAAAATGTCAGATAAATTAAATAGAATGTAGTTAATAGTTACTGCTGTGCAGTGACTAGTGCAACCTATAAACCTCCCTCTGCATAAGAAATGGCAGTATCTTAGATATCAATAGGCAATACATATTTGGCTTTAGGTTAAGGGTCAAGTAATCAATACAGACCTACATCATCGACAATGCCTAAAGACTGACATTACCAACACTGCTGAATGTTTCTCATAAATGATGTATCACCCTGTAGAGTTCCATAACAAGAATCCTGCCATACTGTGCATCATATGAGTAGAGTAAGAAGAGGATTTAAACAGATAAACTGATAATGTAGGCATGCTCATTTCTTGTTGTTGTTCTTGATACACCTCCATTTCAAATTAAGGATTATTTTCAATTAGCATTTTTGTCCTCTATTAATTTCCTTGGGCTTTGTGATCAAAAACATTTAAAAGGCTGTAAACATAAAACAATCTATCTATTGTCATTTCCAGCTCATCACAGATGGAAAAAACAAACCTGAGACCTCTGAACTGCCAAAAATACAGCAAAGTGATGCGTGGTTTACCATTGAGAGTTCTCAATTTTTCAAAGTGATTTGTATGAGGTGAGGAACAGTAGGTGGAAAAAAGTAAAGAAATGTGCTGCTTAGAAATTCCTAAATCAGTCCTAAGGTAATAAAGCAAATAACATTTGTGTCAAAAAGTCACATCAAAAAGGAAGAAAGGGGTAATGAGCACAATGGCCACATATCTGACAGAGCTCCATGTGTTTCTGCATGTCCATACCTGTCCAGATGTGTTTTTACAGGTAGGTATAGCACTTGTGTCTGTGAGAGTGTTTAAAAATAAGCTTCACCTAAAGAACACTTGAGGTTACAAAGTGCTCCACAGTAAATCTCAGTGAATGGTAAAGAGCAATGTTGTAATCTGAAGTATGTGATAAACACCTTCTTCTCTCAGGCAGCAATTGGCTCACTGGGCGTAAGAAGGTTATATTTAACAAGGTGATACAAGGCTCAGGTCTACCATGAGCCTTGTAGGTGAAAGCCTTGAAAGTGTAGGAGTTCCTAGAACCACAGACCAAAACATAGTATACAGTAGATGATAGATGATAAATGATAGAACTGCTTGCTGACTGAAGGCTACACTGTCCAAGCACAGAGGTACATTTTACTGCTTACACATATCACTGGTATCACTGAATAAGGGACCTAGAATCGAGCCTTGAGGAACACCTGACACAAGATGTGGATGATGTGTTTCTGACCTGACATAGAGATTTGACAAGGAACTAGAGAATGCAAGTGTTGGCAACCATTTTTCATGGAGGCTGAGTGACAATAAGGTGGCTAACTCTCAAAGAAGAAATTATAAAGGTTGGAGTTAAAGTTAAAGAGAGCTGTTAAAGTTCAAACTGAACAATCACTAATAACATCAGCACAAGATGTTTCTTTTGTCACTTTAGTGAGAGCTGTTGCTGTGCGGATTGTTCCAAAATAGATTGTTTTAAAAACTAAAAGCTCAGAGAGGATTACTTCCCTTTTAACCTACATTGAATGGAAATCATAAATCTGCGACAGATCTGAAATTGTTTAAAACATAAAAGGAAAACAGTTTTGCAAGTGGCTCCACCACAGCACATTTAAAACAGGTATCTCTGTATACAAATATGGTATAATGCCTATGTGTGTTTGTGTTTGAAGAGGCACAGAGGCAGTTAATCAACCACTTCTCACAGTTCCTCCAAAGGGAAGTGCCAAGAGGCAACCACTGAGAGTGAGAGACAGTATCTTGATTACATTTTTCATCAAAACAACATGCTCGCTCCAAGACTAGCAGCTGGCAGCAGGCCAACCATATAATTGAGATGATTCAATATTGCCAGGTAGAGAAACCTCCTTCCCCCGGTGGTTAGGGAAGCAGATAATGGGAATACAAGCATGAAAGGACAATTTTCAGGCACAAAGGGCACGGGCCTAATTATTGACCACGTTTTTAAAAAAGGGTTGCTCTTTGTGGTGAAATATTAGCGAGATGATTAAGCAAATGAGGAGAGAATCATAGATGAACTGCTTTGTTTGAAAATGTGTCTTCATATACTCATAAATAAAAGATTCCTCACATTTTGTAATTTGTATGAATCAGGGTATGTAAAATCATAAATTTTGACAAGCGTCTTACAGCATGTGAAGAAGTGTTGTTGAATTGAATTGAATTGAATTGAAGAAAGGAAATACAGTAATTCTGGAACTCTGAATATTGATCTTGACAACAGGAACACCATACTGACTTTAGCCTTTAGTGAAAGCAGGGGATGACTGGATGGAGGGTTGAATGAGTGGAAAATGATGGTGAAGGGATGGCAGCTCTCTTCTCTCAGACGGTGAAGGTTGCCTGACTGGATGAGTCATTCTTTGATCCCTCCTTTCCAAACAAATTAGAGTGAAAACAAGCACCGGAGGAGAGCAGCTTGATGAGGTCTGTGGAATCAATATGCTATTAAAACCTGTCTTTGCTGGCCTCTGCCCATCTGTGCCCCCTGCTCGACCTAACACTGACTGGTACAACTTGATGTTTCCCAGCCAGCACTGCGCGGCTTGCTATTGCTGGCTCACTGAAGGGCTGACAGAGCCTGTTTTAGCGCTGTGTGTGGTCGACTGGCACACCCTCATGTGCTGCATCTGGCATGATTTGCCCGTAGGCTGGCATCTGCTTCTGCTTCAGAAAGTGTGTTTTGTAACTAGATCATCGCACAAACAAAATGCAAAGATAAGCACAGGGAGTTTGCACCATTTTCTTTTCTCAGCACAAATTCCCTCTCCGGGTCATTATGGGCTGAAGTTTACAGCAGTATAGATTGGGTAAAAGGAAAGAAGACATCCTGGAGTGGTCGCTCGGGTAGACACACTCATGAAATCCCTACCTGTGAGTAAATTCCCCAGACTTAAATGCTTTTCACTGGACTCAAATCAGTGTTTTGAGGACTTTTGAGAGGTACAAGATTTTAATGTAACACTGACTGGCTGCTATGTGTACTTTGACTGTGTGGCAGACAGACTGACATCAGAAGGTTTATGCATCTTCTGCTCTCTCTCTCGCTCTCTGTCGGTGACTCTCTCTCCACAGGCACATGGCAATAGTGACTGTGTTACAGTTTTAATTAAGTTTAGACTTTTCTCGACCTGAAAACCGATGCTCTCAAAATATAGATTGAAAATAGTGCAAACTGTACATTGTCAGTGATGAATTAAAGACATTTTGACATGTCACAGTAGGCAAACCGCAGGTATTACTAATAACATTAATGGTGGCTCTGTTCCATTCAAGTGTCCCACTAAGCCGTGACAGTGATCAGCATGCACAATACCAGGTTTCTGAAACTGAAGCAGCTAAAAGGAATGTAGCCAGTATTCATTTTATTATTTACACATGTGCTTTTCCTGTTGTGACATGTCAACTTGTCCTCTGTGAATTGTGTATTGTGCCTGTTGATTAGGCACTTCAATCTGAGGTGAACACATAATAATGAAACCACATATATCATAAAAGGATGGTAAGAATTGGTGAGGAACAGTAATTGTTTGCAGCAATAAACATGTTTGTCTCATATTGTAATTAAGCTCCTCCCACCAAACCCACAACTTTGACCTTATGTCTCCTAGTGCTCACTGAGAACCCGGACATTCTCACCAAGACTCTCCCCTCCAGCACTTTGCAGCCACAGAGCAGAGGTCTCCAGGCTTTAGAGTACACCACATACATAATTTTCCCCCCGCAAACGTTTTTCCCCACTGTATGTCATCATCACCATCTTTTAGACCTAAGTGCAGCATTTGATACAATTGACCACAACATCCTAATCAATCGTCTTGAAACGTTGGTTGGTCTCTGACTGTGTGTTAAACTGGTTCAAAACATACATCAAAGGGAGAAAGTATTGCGTCTATCTTGGAGATCATGTGTCCCAGAAACATGATATTCGCTTTGGGGTTGCACAGGGGAGCTGCCTTGGACCATTATTGTTCTCTCTATACATGCTGCCACTTGGTGACATACATCAGAGAGCACAATGTATGTTTCCATAGTTACGTGGATGACAATCGCAACTGAACCAAATTATGCTGCAGCTGTAAATTCCATTACTACCTGTCTTTTGGCAATAAATAACTGGATTAGCAATAATTTCCT
>JAVQJF010021249.1:0-47069 GCA_036023855.1 Gadopsis marmoratus
CTGCGATTGACTGGCGACCAGTCCAGGGTGTTTCCCTGCCTCTCGCCCAATGTTAGCTGGGATTGGCTCCAGCCCCCCCCTGCGACCCTTCGGGATAAGCAGAATGGTTAATGAATGAATGAATATACTGTATATATATATATATATACACACACATAATGAGAAGTACATTTGCTTTAATACTTTTACTCAATTTTTGAATGGACGACCTTTACTTGCTAAGAGTATGCAGTATTATTTTACACCAAACTAGTGCAACACCCCTTTAAATACTCTGTAGTGATGTGAACCCATTTTTTTTCAAACTCACTGGATATGAGGCCAATAGGTCTACATCAGTTCATCTGTCAACGCAAAAGTCACGCACAACTTTGACACTTTCAAAACAATCTTTGCTTTTAACAATTCTGCTGCTGTCTGTATTCTGTACAGACTGTTGTTGTCCATATATTCGCCAAAGGTGCTATATAAAAAAGCTCGAGACTTGATTTTGCATGTGATTTTATTCAAAGGTCTACACAAGATTGTATCAACAGCATATAGCTGAATGGACATTAAGTGAGGAACATCCGTGTACCTACATAGAAAAATAACTGTGGAACAAACACACACACGCATTAGGCACAATGATAATTGCCAACAGAAAAGGGATCTATTACATTATCTATTAAACCACAAAGTGCAAAAAAAATAAACAAACAAAAAGATCTAAATTAACAAACAACACATTTCTGATTCGCCTCCTGTGGATCTTTATGGCTTGGTCAAAACTTTTTTTTTTTTTTTTTTTTAAATCAAGGTAAAAATGAAAAACAATTCAGTCCCATAATTATTAAGCCATCTGTGGGCCAAAATGTGTCCTTCAAGTCATTACAAAAAACATCCCCTACAATACAAATTCTAAAGGTTTACAATATGGCTATCATTTTTGGTCTCTTTAAATCATATTTACAGTCCATGTCAGTTATTTCAGCAAAGGTGGAGTCACACAATTACATACAGTATTTGCATTAAAGTACAAAACAGTCTGCTGTAAGAAAAGCCTCGTCGATTCCCAGAAACCTGCAGAAAACCTTCCCACCCTGGAAAAGGATTAACATTTCAACCCAACATTGTTTATGTACAGTAGAAACAACTTGTACATACAGCGACTTCTCATCAGAACAGACCATAATGTAGTACTGTACTGATGGTTTTACAACACTGATGCCACCACTGTATTTTCTAGACAAAGCCAAAAATTAACTTTTTTACAAAATAAAATTCTCTTTTAATAATACTCTTGTTCATTTTCATGTCATTGCGAACCGATTCATAAATGTGTAGCCCTGCCGCAGGGTTTGTAGCATTTGTCACTGAAAGCATAACTCGACCGTAAAACCCTTCCAACGTTAACGTTAAGATTTAAAATGCTGTTCATTTTCACTGACGCATTAAAAGTAGCAACATAGATTCTTGGTTTAAGCCATGGCAATCCCTAAACACTATCCCAGCACAACACCATTTGGTTAAACTGAGCCGTTCTTGTCTGTTATTGACACGTAACAGGGGGATTTCTTTTCTTTGATTTCTGAAATGTTACATGTACTGTGGCTCTCTGGGGAAATCCTGGGACACCAACATCCTGTTTGAGTCATCAGATGCTTCCCTTCTCTCTTTTGTTCACCACATGAACCTCTGTGTGGCTGTGCTGTCCGGCCAGTGGAAGGTCTTGCTGATGAAGATATAAAGTGTGGCAGCGTTGACCGCCGTGTACAGAAGAAACTCCACGATGAGTCTGGGAAGAGAGGGGAGCGGCATGTGCAGGCGGTACATCAGGTAGGGAACGATGAAGTACCTGAACTCCAGCAGCTTCTGGGGCACTGTGGCAGCCAGGAGGCACGTCATGAACGCCAAACTCCAGAAGAGCGACCGCGACTTGAAGGAGTCCAGAAAATTCCACCCTGCAAACACATACGCAGGGACGAGGAGGAAGCGCACCAGCTCGTGCCTCTGGAAAAGCCTCTTCCACACATAGAAGGGGAAATGGCGGTTATCTGCAAGGAGGTACTTGTGGACGGAGGTGAACTTCCAGACTAGGAGCAGGGAGACGCCCGTGACGAAGAGAAAGAACAAAGGCTGTTTTTTCAGAGCCTGGAGGAAGCGAAGGACGCGGTAATAACAAAGAGAGACGGGGAGGGAGAAGAAGAGGGCAAAGGAGAAGAAATAGAAGAGTTGGGGGAAGTTGAGGCAGGCCTCGTGGCTCGTTCTGTCGCCCACCACTATCCCATCATTCAGCACCACGAACACGAGGAAACCCACGCCGACAACTGTGTAAGGCCAGGCCACCAGCAGCACCGCCTTCACATGACTGGGCGAGGTGAGGAACTCCAGCGTGAAATGCACCACTTTCTTGGCTCCACTGAACGACAGAGGGACCTGGGACGGAGGAGACTTCTCATCCCTCTTTTTCGTATGCTCCACCCGCCAGGCCTCATCCATTTTGGCAGCCACCAACGTGCCCGCGCAGAAGGCCACCCAGACGACGTTGGTCTGGCGGAAGAGCACGGAGCAGAGCCCGAGGAAAGCGGAGGCCTTGTGGCAGCCGTAGAGCGTCATGAGATAGGTGAAGAGGATGAAGAATGTAGATCCGGCGTCCGTGTAGTAGAGGAAGTTGAAGAAGTAGAGCACAGGGAAGGTGGACAGAGACAGCGCTGAGAGGACTCGGCGTGAGGTTGTTCGCGTCTGGGAGAGAAAAAAGTGTGATATCAGAAACCCGAAAAAAGGAAAAGACAAAAGCGATCATTCACGCATGACTATCTCCATCGTCTGGATATATACCTTCTCCCTGAGGTGCAGCTTGCAGGTGAGCAGATAGAGCAGGTAAAGGTTGCCGCAGTTGAACAGCAGGTTGATGAAGCGCAGCATGGCCGTGGAACACACCACCGCGCCCGTCAGGTCAGCGAGCCACACCACGGGCTTGATGGCTCCCACAGAGACCAGGTAAAGGCCTGGGAGAGTGGTGATCTTTGGGTCCCACTGCACAAGGATCAGAACCTCATTAAAAGGATCACTGCACGCATTTTATAGGAACATAGGTTTGAAGAATATCTCGGGCCTCTGCTGCTTCACCATTCTGTCTCAGACTGCGAGCCGGCCAAGAGGTGGCTGTTGTGTGTCATTACGAAACATTACGCTTGCTGTTAGTAAAAAGGAACACGCTCATTAATGTTTTAGCCCATTTACCTGAAAATCGCACTTTTTTTTTACACCTTACACATACCCAAAGTATATATTGCTTTCTGATTTTTTAACATCAGAAGGTTGGAAATGTATTGTAGCCAGTTTAGTTAATCAAAGACAGCTAAATCAATGTTGTGCTTTGAAATAGCGTGGTCAGTAATTAAAGGTTGACGTGGTTTGTGGTACATTTGAGGGAAAATAAAACCATTTAATCTCAGTCTGAATTGTGCCTGACAGAGCTGGTCTGCATGTAAACTACAATACTTTCAGGCACGTTAATTCATGCCATTCTTTATGTCCCACATGGAGATTAAAAGCTCTACAAGCGGCCGCTGTTAGCTAACCTTAATCCGCTAAACAACAATGGGGGGGCGGCTGAAAGCCACCTTACCTCGTTGAATTTCCCATGGCAGTATTTCTGAGCTTGTGGTACATGAAAAACCTCGTCCATGTACGGCTCCCTTTGCTCCCGGGTGACTCTGGAAAACAGCAGGCAGGATATCAGAAAGTTGGTGCTGCAGAGAGCAGTGAAGATGTAGCCTTCGAATTTCTCCATGTTTGATGACGAGATCCGGCGCAAAGCTAGCTGTAATAACGGCGTGTAAACCGCATAACGACTAGATTCGCGGATAAAAACCACTGTACCGTCTCAATTCTGAGGGCAAGTGGCTGAACTCTGTCCAGTTTAGGGGAACGGAAGCGTTCTGACAGCTGCCGGTCCGTTTCGGAAACATGCTCGACGCGGAGACTCTTGTGTAACTATTAGTTCCTGGATTGTGCTAAACAGTTCAGCGTCACGCCTTTAGCAAATAGTAACATGTAGCACCACAGTTATACACACGACACATTTTAAATAAGACTGCTTTCAGATATCGCGTTCTTACTTGTGTGTAGCTGTTTTCCCAAAGCGGAAGTCCGCTCCCGGGGGGGGGGTGTAACCGTGTTATGGTTCCCCCTGCATGAAGCGCGGTTAGTCGTATTTTTCTTCACAGTTCGTTAAACAAAAGCCCAGCATGCACGTCACACAGCAGCTAGAGCTTTTCTCCGAGTACAGAGTGACCCAGATGCTTTTCAGCGAGGTTAAAAATGCCGGAGAGTTGCGACAGTGTGCGGTGGAGGGTAAAATAAACGGCGCCTTGATCAACCCAACGATGGTGAGCTACTTTCATTCCTTATGCATCTGTCGCTACAATATATGATTTATACCAAATATGACGTAAAACAGTGTCAGGAATCTGACTTTGTTTTTCATTTACAGCTGGTGAATCCTTTCCAAGTGCTGGTAGCTGCAAACAAGGCTGTTCACTTACAGAAAATTGGAAAAATGAAGACAAGAAGTTTATACTCAGAAATAATATTCAACCTGTCTCCTACTAATAATGTAAGTAACCACATCTTCATTTTCTATCCCTCATTGTCCATTTCTTGATCTGAAAGTACCTTTTTTTGGTTAAAACAGCACCAAGCCTTTATCATTTTAAGGGTGTGGGAGTGATTTGTTGCTTTCAACCTTTGCTGTCTTAACCAATGCTAACTACACTATTGGATATTTAGAGATGCACTTATTCTCTAAGTCTCTAACTTGCTCTATATAGGAGCATCAGCTAAACAGTCATGATGTGCATGAATAAACTCGATGCAGAACTGAATCACATTTCTATGCCTCCCCCTAATACAGATCTCAGAGGCGTTTAAAAGGTTTGGGATCTCTGATGGCGATGAATCTGTCCTGGTGGTCCTGGTTCACAACAAAGATGAGCCACAGCTCCTGTCCGACATCACAGCCAGGGTGAACGGACGACGTGTTCCAGTGGAAGATGTTTCCTCGCTGTCAGACCATGCAAAAATCAAAAAGGTTCGTTGTCTCTGCTTCAGTTTTGTGTCACTCATTCCATATAATGGAGATTATATGTATTATGTATTTGTATTTGGTGTGTGTGTGTGTGTGTTTTGCTAGACAACTAATTTAATCAAATCTAGGCCACACACACATGCAGTATAATGCATATATTTTTTGTTATCTGAATGGGTCATCATTAGCTGTTAATTCAAGTGAAATATTGAGATACAGGTTGAAAGTGATAAGTTGTATGTTGTCAGCTTCGTTCCAAAATGTGATTTTTGCCTCTATTTATTTTTTTAAAAAGAACACCTACAGCCATATTTCCTATATGGATTTCAGCTGCACTTCTTTTAATCGTACCCTTTTGTTGCCTTGGTTTCAGCTGTACAAAGTCACTCCCCAGGAGGAGAAGTGTGGGACGCTGCTGGATGCAGTTGTATGTAGGATGGCCACCAAGGATGTCATGTAGCTACAACAGGAAGAACCAGAACAGGACTTTTAAAAAAAAAAAAGAGGAAATAGTTGCCTTTTTTCATATGATATGTGGATTTTCTGCTGTTGATTTTATGTCACCACATTGAAAAGTCCCAAAACTGCAAACATCGTCTTTTGTGCACTCTGCGCAAACTCAATTCAACGTCAATTAGACGTTTTATGTACACCAAGCTCATGCTTGCAATATATATATTGTTTTTCCTATATCTTTTCATGGGCTTGTCTTTTTCTCCTGCTTATATTTTTGTTACACTGACGGATGTGGAAAACGTTTGAGAGGCAGTTAGGGAAGTCATAATACTTTATTTAGCAGCACCTCAAGTTACCACAGCAACTTTTCATGCTTCTCAGTTTTTCTTTTGAACCTTTTTGGTGACAGTTATATGTCTCTGGAAGTTGAAGGTAGGCTGTTTAGTTTTTTGACAGCAGAGGACGGTGATGTAAAGTAGGTTGGTGAATAATGAATCCAAAGTGCTCTGGGCCAAATAGCAGCTAGATCTCAGGCAGATTCTAAAAAATACATGACAAGAAAGAATCAGGCAGGCCAAACTACCAGTCAAACACTGTGAGCCTAAGAAGACAAGAATATTAAATGCATTGGTTGTCTACAGTTCTGCTTTGTTCTTTTAAATCACCTTGAATGACTTGCTTTTATCTCGAGTGTAGGAATACAAACATTCTGTCAGTGTCAGCATCATTTCACTTGCACATAGGTGTTTACTTTCATTCCAAGTGGTTTGCGTGTTTGTTTTTTGTTATCCACTTTAATTCTCTGATTTTCTGAGGGCACAACAACATTTGCATACTCATGGAAATGACATTGAGGTGTTTATTAAAACAAAAAAAACAAAATGACACTGAAATGAAATGCACATTCATCTACTTGAGGCACTTTAAATGCTTATTAGGAGAGTATATATTATATCATATTATGGTCTACAGATAAACGCATTTCATCATGATTCAGCTCCACTTCCTAAACAAATATTATATACAGTCAGGTCCATGAGTATTTGGACAGCGACACCATTTTTGTAACTTTGCCTCTGTACACCATCGCAATGGATTTGAAACAAGAACCTGACTGTAGTTCGACTGATTACATTTACAGACAAAATGGCACTGAAATGATTTTGTCATTTATGATTTTTCCAAATCTGAACACCTTTTCACCTTCTTGTAAGACTTGTAAGAAAAGTCCCATTAAAGTCGTGTATATTTGTCAGTCTGGGAAGTTAGCGAGCTCGTCTTTTCCGATGTTCCCTCCACTGAGGATACACACCACGTTCTTCCCCTCCAGCTCAGGTATCTTGTTGTTAACGATGGCAGCGAACGCAGCGGAGCCCGACGGCTCCACCACGAGTCCGGACCTGTAGAGGGCGGACACCGCTGCCTTGATCTCTTCGTCGTTTATGAGGACAATCGCCTCCACGTAACGCCGACACAACTCGAAGGGCAGTGTGCCTGGGGCGCAGAGAAAAGGGAGAGAGGTGCAAATAACAGTAACAGACAATCAATTTTTCAATCTGCAAAAGCAAATTTGTGTACACAGAAATGGAAAGAAGAGAGAAGGTCTGACAGGAACAGCCTTCATGATACCTGCAAAAGGTGGTGCAAGTCCTGATGCAATGCTCTTGGCATCCATGCCCACTGGCTTCTTCTCAATTAAACTTTTGTACATGGTGCAGGCTGAGTTTAAACAGAGAACAAGCACGGAAATCACTGAGCTGCTAGGATGCGTGGTGGCGTTTTATGTGAAGTTAGTGC
Source organism: Gadopsis marmoratus (assembly GCA_036023855.1). Classification (NCBI taxonomy): domain Eukaryota; kingdom Metazoa; phylum Chordata; class Actinopteri; order Centrarchiformes; family Percichthyidae; genus Gadopsis; species Gadopsis marmoratus. The sequence continues at coordinate 7,328 of JAVQJF010021249.1, forward strand.
TGAAGGTTACTTGTTACCTCCTTCTGGTTCCACACCATAGATTCTGGTCTTATCACAGCCGGACAGTTTGATGGCAGCAGCTACACCAGCCAGCAGTCCCCCTCCACCACAGCACACCACCACCACATCGGGCTCAGGCATCACCTCCAGTACCTCCATACCTAGACTGGACACACACACACATACACACAGGTTAAGACTATCAGCTTAAGTATGGATATATTTGAATCACAGTGAAATAAAATTAAATATCAGTCCTTTTGCCTTTTTTAGCAATATTTCATAGAAAATAAGTTTTTTTTAAAAACAGTAACAACACGATACATGACTCTGTTTCTTTTAACACATTGTTTTGTTCCAAAAGATGGAATTTTGTATAGATTAAACTCCACCATCAGCCCTCAATGTACCTGGCGTGTCCTGCTATCAGATCCAGGTCATCATAGGAGTGCAGGAAGGTCATGTTGTCCTCCTGAACACAGCGGTTCACTACATTCATCAGAGAGGAGGTGGGAACCCGCTCCACCTCCATCCCGAAACTCTGGGGATGAGAATGACACAAGGCGTTTGTCTTTTTGAGATGGATGCAAGGGAAGAAATAATAACAGCAATTCACAGAATAACTCGCATAATGTCACATCTGCTTTTTGGATTTAAGAAGTTCCTGCCCTGATGGCTTTGAAGCTTTGTAAACCATGTTTTCCAGTCAGTCAGCACATCTAACCTGTATGAGGATGGATCTGGACACTGGGGCAGTTTCCGGCATCACCACCTTGCCTTTTGAACCATAGTGTTTTGAGGCGTACGCAAAAGATTTCCCATAGTTCCCAGCAGACATGGTGACAAAATGACCACAATTCAGTCTCCTGGCAAATTGATTGGCCACTCCTCTGATCTTAAAGGACCCTGGCAATTAAATATAGGTCATTAGTGGTAGTTAAGTAATGAGCCATCACGAGAGACTTGCAACGTGTGGCAGTTTGAGGTGAATCAAAGTGGTTTCATCGAACCAGTTCTCTGCATGTTCTCCAGTTTGATGTGGATGTTGCAGTGGATGCTGAGAGGCAGGGTTGTCTGGCACCAGGGGATCATGGGAGTGTCGATGACACCCAGCGGGCTGCTTCTGACCATCTCCCAGGCTTCTCTGAGCAGATCCAGGGTGACGCTGTCTGCGGACACCTCACCCATCTGTGTCAGAGACACACAATGTGTAGCCACAATTTTATGCGGATTAAAAAGTATGCATTTAATAAATTAATGGTCTATATCATAATAATACTATACAAATAATAATGAATAAGTACTATTATTTTTGTGCTAATATATTATTATTTAAACCTACCTTAACACTACCCTGACTCTCAATCTTCTTTACAAAATACGAAGACAATTGTAAATATTTATATAATTAGGTAAGAATAATCTACAGGTTTGAGCTGGTCAGCGCCGATACTGGACCCGTGAGCAGCCCAACAAACAAACAACAAACAAAACAAGCTAATAAACGTTGACTCACACAAACCAACTTTTTACAAAAGAGTCGCCGCTAACCAAAAAGATACGTTTCGTCCCGACTAACCTTATTATTTGATTGGCTTTCTCTGTTACTACAGAGTGACAGCCCCCGTGATGTTTGCGGTGTTACGGTGTTACAGCGTATGCGGCTCCCACCAGCATAACAGTTCCCGTATGAAACGTGTTTGTAGTCGGACGCTGTTATTAAACGGACCGCTAACATGGCTGCCCCCCTGCAAGTGGAAATGGGGCAGACGTCTCGTAGTCGGCGTTACTAGACAGGAGCACCATTCGACAACATGGGTGTTTTTAGGCACGTCGTGTGCGCCGTGTCCGGCGGCGTCGACAGCGCCGTCGCGGCGTTGCTGCTGAAGAGAAGAGGTGAGGAAAGTGTGTCATGGCTGACAAACACACGCAGACACAAACTTGAACTGCCTCGTTAAGCCGCTCTACCCGCGTAAGAAAAACAAGTCAGAAACAGCTGTTGTAAAATCCAATACACGCTTCTGTTGAACAGCTGTGCTAGTATGATAACTATGTCACATTGCTTTTTCTTCTCGGTTCATGCGAAGGCTATAGTGTAACAGGAGTTTTTATGAAGAACTGGGACTCACTGGATGAAACAGGGCTGTGCACCACAGAGAGAGACTGTGAGGACGCCTATAGGGTGTGTCAGACCCTGGACATCCCCTTCCATCAGGTGTCTTATGTCAAGGAGTATTGGCATGAAGTGTTCAGGTATTTGTGGCCGCCGTGCGTACATCATAAAACGCCTTTTTGATTTGAACGCTCGCCAATGTGAACGTCACGTCACGTCTGTCTTTTGCCACTTTCAGTAAGCTGTTGAGAGAGTATGAGACTGGCAGGACACCAAACCCAGACATACTATGCAACAAACACATCAAATTCAACCATTTCCACAAGTATGCCGTCAACACTCTGGGTATGTGACCATAACGTGCTCATGAGCTGACACAAACTCACTGAAACGCAGTGCCAGACAGAATGCAAAGGTCTTGCTAAATAAGGCTTTTAATTAATGTTGTGCTGTTTTTGACTAAGGCGCCGATGCCATGGCGACAGGCCACTACGCCAGGACGTCGCAGGAAGACGAAGATGTTTTCCAACAGGCGCACACAGCCCCGCCTACCACGCTCTTCAGAGATCGCTTTGAGATTAGAAATCGTAAGAGTTTGACTCTTGTTAATGATTCACCTCTGTTAAGTCTACATTTGCAAGTTTAGTTCATTCACGTGCGTCTGATCTGTATTGCACACGGCTCTTTCTTTGTTTTAACTGGCAGTGAAGTTGCACCACAGCACTGGCTTTAAGGTCAGAGCCTCTAACTGTCTTAACCGTCTTTGTCTTCTGCCAGCGGTGAGGTTGTACAAAGGAGCGGATCTCCTCAAAGACCAAACCTTCTTCCTCAGCCAGATCTCCCAGGATGCTTTGCGACAAACCATGTTCCCACTGGCCGGACTCACCAAAGAGTTTGTCAAAAAGATTGCCACTGAGGCAGGGTTTCACCATGTGCTGAAGAGGAAAGAGGTAGCCACACACACACACAAATATTAATTCATGTTACATCAGGAGGGTATAAATAGGGATAGGATTTTTTTTATCCATGTTGTATGCTAACAGTAAACTGTGTTAATGTATTTCCAGAGCATGGGCATCTGCTTCATTGGAGAGAGAAACTTTGAAAACTTTATTTTGGAGGTAAGAATTAAAGCTTCGACATAAACATTTGACTTGTTTTCTTTATTTTCCTTTTTCGTTTTCTTCAGTGTTTTAAGAATTTAGGACCGAACCTCCTGCCTCCATGTCATTTACTAAGAGATACGTGTAAATCTATACCGTTTTTTTTGTTTTGTTTCCAGTATCTGGAACCTAAACCAGGGAACTTTGTCTCCATTGAGGATGGGACTGTCATGGGAACACACAAAGGTATGTTTGAGATTCTCAAATTGTGAACATCTCTCATGAAATGAAGAGCTGGTGCATCACTGTTACACTATCAGACAAATTGGCTGCCGTTGTGTGATTGTAATGTTAGGCCAATTAAAGATCACTGAAAATCACTTTTTTCCCTCTTTTAATGTCCACTGAATCCTCATGTGTGTCCTCCAAATTTGTGTTCCAAACTAATGACACCTAAAGACAACTCATAGTGTACTTCCTGTCCCTTTTCGTGTTTGTCTCTGTCCATCCAGGCTGGTTCACTCTGACGCTGGGCCAGAGGGCGAGGATCGGAGGGCAGAGAGACGCCTGGTTTGTGGTGGACAAAGACATCGCCACCGGAGATGTGTTTGTGGTGGGAAAGTCTGTCTCTGTTCTTCCTTGTCTTCTGTCTCCTCTCAAGTCATACAGTAGAGTCGGTGTGTCCTGATTTACAGCCTACTGTTGATAGTCGCTTCTCCAAATGAATGGTGCCGTTTTTCAGGACTTTGTGAGTTATTTTCTTTTAATTTGTCCGAGCCGCAGTGAGCCACTGTTTCTTATTCCCAGGCTCTATTTAAGTAATACCCATAAACCTTTAAGGGAACCAGCACAAGGATGGCCATATCATAATGTTTTATTTTGTTTCTCCCTTGAAGAAAATGCTCAATAACATAGAGGATTAACATTTATTTTCCCACCTTTTTAAGGTGCAGTCGAGTTTGAAACTGTTATTCCTTAAATTTCTCGCGGAACAGGCTCCAACTACCAATCACCCTGCTCTTTTCCGTGACACGATGGGGACTGACCGCTTCCACTGGGTAACAGTGGACCCGCCTCCTGAACTAGCCAGGACTGAGATGATGGAGTGTCATTTCCGCTTCATCCATCAGATGCAGCTGAGTGAGTTTTGGTGCCTGCCTTCACGTTGATGAATGAGATGTAGTGAACTGCTGGGAACATTATTCATTGTCTTTTATTTTTTTTTTGGTGCTTTCCAGCTCCCTGTATCGTGACACTGAACATGAATGGCTCCGTGTGGATCTCCCTCTCCCAGCCAGTCAGAGCGCTGACACTTGGACAGGTAACGGCCAAGCTGTTAGACCAGTTACAATGCCAAAAGACTTTAAACCCCACCCCCCTCCACACACACACACACACACACACACAGTTACTCTTTCTTACTGTAGGAGTGAGTGTATGTGCATGTTTCCTTAGTCCTTCTTACCATTCCGTCCCCAGTATGCTGTGCTATACAAAGGAGACGAGTGCCTGGGTAGTGGGAAGATCATCCAGCTGGGGCCCAGTGAATACACACTCCAGCAGGGCAGAGAACGCTTAGTAGCAGCCGCCCAGCAGAAGGAGCAGCAGACCCCTGAACCAGCCAGCTGAGGTGACCTCACAGCCCGGTGGTGCTACATTATGTAGAGCTCCCTGTCCATGAAAACAAAGTGTCTCTTAGATAGGGCCTGTTCTGGAGGCTGCAAACGGTTGGTTGTTTTTAAACTTTGACATGTCAGCAGTATTGATAACACAAGAAAGAAAGGGATTTCTGCACTGCTTTAAGAAATTTGGGATTAGATACATTGAGGCTGTCTGCTAGCTGCTCAGATAAACCATCTGCATCCAAGACAAAGGGTGTTTTGGAATGAAGACTAGACAGTAATAATAAGATGGTTTAATAAGTAACAGTAACCTCATTTTTAAAACAAATGTAAAAACACCACAGCAGTCGTTGTCTGTTTCTGCTTGGAATAATCACTGCTTGCCAAAGACTGTTGGATAATCTTAGAAATGATGTGGTATATGTATTTAAGAAGTGCTGGATGTATTTCCAGAAGAATCTCCACGTAGGAAGTGCTGCAGGATAATTACGAGAATTGTGGTTATCCTCTGGAGTTAAGAAACCAAAATCAAGCTCAAAATGTTTCAGTAGATGGGGGAACGATCCACCAAGCGAAACCTTTATTTGCACGTGGGCTTATCCTTTATTTATTTTTTTGCAGCGTTTTTGTCTCCATACAGTACTTGGATGTTAAGGCCTGTGGTCTGGGAGAAAGGCTGTGTTTACTCTTGTTTTATTTATTGTTATAGTAGGAAACCTGTGAGCCACGCAGGGAAATGGGGGCATAGGAGGTTCTGGTGGGATCGGCCTCTAAGCTAGCAGGGTTACAGAGATGGTGAACATTGACACAATTTTTCTGGCCCTCTGGACTTATCTGTGAATGAAAGTGACTCTGATGTTTATTCAGTTTAATGGAATTCAAAATTGTCATTTTGCTGTATCTTTTCCTATCGTCTAAGGTTTCTAAGATTTTCCATGGATTTCCCTGCTGTCCTTTTACCTTATTCTCTGTTTGAGTGTCACTCATGTTCACCCTGCCTCTGTGCCAACAGCAAACCTCGAAGACTAATGAAAATCTTTTTTGTGTGTGTATTATGACATTTGAAGTTGTCAACATGCCAAGTTAACTAACAATTGCAACTGAATATGATACAAGAATCAAAAAACAAATATGGTTTTATTTGTTATTTAAGCTCATTCACTCAAGTTGGTTCAATTGTTCTAAACATCATGAAATCCCAATAACGTTTTAAAACTTGTTTTTACACATTGTTCTTGTACTTTTATGACTATTAAATCCATATTTTGAAATATACATGTTTTTAATAATTTGTTGTGTAAAAAACATCCTATAATAAAAAAGTAATAATTTGAAGTGCCTTTTTTGTCAGGTGGTCAAGAGGGGGCGCTCTTATACAAGATTAAGCTCCAGGGTGAACCTGTTATTCTCGAGTCAGCATTGTTTTACAGAACATACTGGATAACCTAATCAACCCTCATGAGAGTAAGAAATAAAAACAACAACAATAAAGGTTGAGGTCTGTTGATGTGTTTGCAGGAACGTAGAAGTGAACATAAAAGTTCCAAAAACAAAATGAGAGAGAAAATATTAGATGCGTGCTTGAGGTTGATCTCGTATCCTGTTTTCATAAGATTTTTTTTATTCTAGAAGAAACCAGCTTATTTCTGAGAGATGACATGCTGTGAAAAATACCATCATATATGTATGTATATGTATATATATATATATAGAGAGAGAGAGAGCTCACTGCAAAACAATCAGTTCTCTGGTTTTACTGTCTATAGGCATGTGTTTGAGTAAAATGAACTTTGGTGAATTTGCAGTGGGCTCTGACTTATTTCCAGAGCTGCAGGTGAACGAACGGAATAATCAGCGCATCTGTCCCCTTTTCAGTGTAACAGCTGGTTTAAGTTGTGCGACTTCAGGGACTGAAGTAATCCTACGTTTTCTAAAGTTGCGGACTTAGTTCGACCGCTTTGCTGCCTTTATAAATGTACCATCACCGCTTCCAACGACTTGAACGGACAGAAGTTGGTGACAGGCAGCGACACTCAAAACACGCATCAGGAGTTTTAGCCAACTGTCACCCTGCTGGAACGACCGGTCACCCGCTCAGGGCCACTTCCTAAATCTCCATGAGAAAAAAAAAAAACCCAGCCCCCCCCCTGTGAAAGCGTCCCGGAGGGGGGCACGGCAGGTTTATGGTAATAAGCCTCTGAGGAGGCGGCGGAGCCATTTTGTGCTCATTTTAAACTCCGTGTGTGTGTGAACGCAGCCGCTGCGCGTCCTGGATACACGGACACTATGGACACCAGGCGTCTCTCCCCGCGTCGAAGCTTCACCATGAGGGCTCAAAGGGAAACGCGCTGCTGGGAGAGGGACACTTAATGCTCTTCGGTGGAGTTGAGTGGCACTCGGCGGGTTTAAAAGCATGGAGCGGTCTATGTGCTGGATGTTGGCTTGTGTCCTGTTTTGCGCGCCGCCTGCGGGATGTTTGGAGCTGCACCTTTCGGAGACTTTGCAGCCCGGGACACTTTTGACGAACCTGTCGCTCGGCCCGGGATGGACTTACAGAATGGACAGGACTTTATCCAGCAACTTCATCCAGAGCCTTCTCCAAGTCGAGCGGCACGACGGGTCCGTCCGCCTGTCCCGCAAAGTCCGGTGCGCGCACACACCGAGGAACCCGGCGCCCGCTTACTTCAAAGCGGACTCCTCAACATCTGGAGACGTTGTTCTGACACAGTTTAACGTGTTTGTCCACGGCCAGGACTGTTTCATTAAGTACAAGAGAAAGGTGGCGCCGGGTGAGCCGGACATTCACATTAAACGCCGTTCGAAGCTGGAGGCAACTTCCTGCTTGTCCGCAGGTTCGCTGCTTTTGAATGTAACAGAACTTCTGCCTCCCTTCACGCGCAACGCCGCCTTTTTGGACACCGTGTGCGCCGGGAGAGAGTTGAGCGCAGTGTTCAGGCGCGGGGGTTTGTTCCTGGCCGGTGACTTGTGTGTGGGGCACCGAGGGCAGCCCGAGGCGGAGCTGCGCTGCGCGCTGCGCGGCTCTCCCGGCGGCAGGCTCTCTGTCCGGCTGAGTCTGACGCTTGTGAAAGTGCCTGAACAACATGGGTCCTTCTCGGGAGCCGTGCAGAGAAAGTCCCGCTCGTTGATGCGCAGGGGGAAGCGGCAGGTCAACGCGGCCCCCCAGTTCCAGCTCCCCAACTACCAGGTGTCCGTGCCGGAGAATGAGCCTGCCGGCACGCGGGTCATCACCCTGAAAGCCACCGACCCGGATGATGGAGAGGCGGGGAGGCTGCAGTACAACATGGAAGCCTTCTTTGACAGCAGGTCCAATGACCTTTTCGACATTGACTCTCAGACAGGGACCGTAACAACCGCCCAGTCACTAGACAGAGAAGTCAAAGACACCCATGTTTTCAAAGTCACCGTAACTGACAATGGCTCCCCAAAAAGATCTGCCATTTCTATCCTCACCGTCACTGTGAGTGACACCAATGACCATAGCCCGGTGTTTGAGCAAACTGAATACCGCGTTAGCATCCGGGAGAATGTAGAAGTGGGGTTTGAAGTGTTGACAATCCGGGCCACTGATGGGGACGCGCCCTCCAACGCCAACATGATTTATAAAATTGTGAACGGTGATGGAGTTAACTCTGTGTTTGAAATTGACACCCGGAACGGCCTGGTGAAGATCAGAGAGCGGCCGGACAGGGAGACCCGGGCCAAGTACCAGCTGATTGTTGAGGCCAGCGACCAGGGCAAAGACCCAAGTCCCCGCAGTGCCACCGCCACTGTCCACATCTCTGTGGAGGATGAGAATGACAACTACCCACAGTTCAGTGAAAAGAGGTATGTTGTACAGGTTCCAGAGAATGTGGCAGTCAACACCAAAGTCATCCAGGTGGAAGCGACAGACAGAGACGCGGGGAACAACGCCAAAGTTCATTACAGCATCATCAGTGGCAATGTTAAAGGACAGTTCTACATTCACTCCCCCACCGGTGTGATTGATGTCATCAATCCTCTGGACTATGAGATGATTCGGGAGTATAATTTGAGGATTAAGGCTCAGGATGGTGGCAGGCCTCCTCTGATAAATGGAACAGGAATGGTGGTGGTGCAAGTGGTGGACGTGAATGACAATGCCCCCATGTTTGTCAGCACACCTTTTCAGGCTACTGTGTTGGAAAATGTGGCCATAGGTTACTCTGTGATCCACATTCAAGCAATTGATGGTGATTCAGGAGAAAATGCTCGTTTGGAATACAGGTTAACTGACACCACACCTGGGTTTCCGTTCACCATTAACAATAGTACAGGTTGGATTACAGTGAGTGAGGCACTTGACAGGGAAACCACTGACTTCTACACCTTCGGTGTGGAGGCGAGAGATCATGGAATTCCTGTGATGTCCTCCTCAGCCAGCGTCAGCATCACGGTGCTTGATGTGAATGACAACATACCGTCATTTACAGAGAAGACCTACTCGCTGAAGATCAATGAAGATGCTGTCGTGGGGACCAGCGTACTGACATTAACAGCGGTGGATAGGGATATCAACAGTGTGGTGACCTATCAGATCTCCAGTGGCAACACCAGGAACCGCTTTGCCATCACTAGCCAGAGCGGCGGTGGCCTTATCACCTTAGCCCTCCCCTTGGACTACAAGCAGGAACGGCAGTACGTCCTGACAGTCACAGCCAGCGATGGAACACTCTACGACACTGCTCAGGTGTTCATCAATGTGACAGACGCCAATACACACCGGCCCGTCTTCCAAAGTGCCAACTACCAGGTGATGCTCAGTGAAGAAAAACCGGTGGGCTCCACTGTGGTGGTGATCAGTGCGACAGATGAGGATACGGGGGAAAATGCTCGCATCACGTACCTGATGGAGGACAATGTTCCTCAGTTTAAAATTGACCCCGATTCAGGTGCCATCACAACACAAATGGAGATTGACTATGAAGACCACGCCTCCTACACGCTAGCCATCATTGCCAGAGACAATGGTATCCCTCAGAAATCTGATACCACCTACGTGGAGATTATCATCCTTGATGCCAATGATAATGCTCCTCAGTTTCTTAGGGATATGTACCAAGGCACTGTATTAGAAGATGCACCTATCTACACCAGCGTCCTCCAGATCTCTGCTTCAGATAGAGATTCGGGCTCAAATGGCAGGGTGAGCTACACGTTTCAGGGTGGCGATGACGGAGACGGGGATTTCTTCATAGAGCCTTACTCTGGTATCATCAGAACTGCTCGCAAAGTGGACCGGGAGAATGTTCCGGTTTACAATCTGAAGGCCTTTGCTGTGGATAAGGGAGTTCCGCCCCTGAAAGCAGCTGTCCCCATTCACGTGGTTGTCCAAGACATAAATGACAATGCTCCAGTGTTTGAGAAGGATGTGCTGTTCATTGACGTGGAGGAGAATAGCCCAGTGGGGTCCGTCGTGGCTCGGATCACCGCCACTGACCCTGACGAGGGCACCAATGCTCAGATCATGTACCAGATTGTGGAAGGTAATTTTCCAGAAGTGTTCCAGCTAGACATTTTTAACGGTGACCTCACTGCTCTCACAGACCTGGATTATGAGACTAAAACGGAGTACGTCATTGTGGTCCAGGCCACCTCGGCACCACTAGTGAGTCGGGCCACTGTGCACATCCGCCTTGTAGACATGAATGACAATGAGCCGGTGCTGCAGAACTTTGAGATTATTTTCAACAACTACATCACCAACAAGTCCAACAGTTTTCCATCAGGAATAATAGGAAAGGTACCAGCTCATGACCCGGATGTGTCGGATAAGCTACGGTACAAGTTTGAATCTGGAAATGAACTCAGCCTGCTGCTGTTGAACGAGGACACTGGGGATCTGAGACTGAGCAGGGACCTGGACAATGACAGGACCCTGGAAGCACCTATGACTATTTCCGTCTCAGGTAAGACACATTTCACAACATGCCATCTTTTTTCAAGCTGAAATTCTTGTTTTATTCATGTCAGTTACATGTGTCAAACGAGGTGATGAAAAGTGTTAAAGGTGGAAGTTTGACTCACCACACTGCAGCGGCAATATAGAATTTTCTTTTGAATAGAGACGGAGGGGAGGTTTCGGCTGTAGTGTTGACTGTATGTTCAGTAAATGTTTGCTGCAGGCTCTATGCAGGATCCGGTTGTGCTGCTTTTGCACCATTTGGGTGATAAATGTGTTGTGTAAGTAGTTGGCTGAGGTAATGAAAAGGCGACATTATCAGGCACCCTTAAAACAGAGCCACTTTGTTGATACAGATTTGTGGGTTTCTGTCACAAGTAGGAACACACGCATGCATATGCTGCAGGCATATGCACACACATGATTTCCCTCCCTTAGTGCATGCAGGGACTGCACTCTTTCAAGTACAGAGGCTGAAGGTTTTTGGCCCTCTGCAGGTGCGTTGCAGGGAGCTTTATGAACATCTTGTGGCGGGGGGGGGCGTATAAACTGAGCTTTCTGTAACACATGCTTGGATTTCAAGGCTTGTGTGTTCACATTACAAGGTCATGGCGAAAGAATTTGCGTTAAGTTGCTGTCTTTCCCACTGCAGAAGCAGATCTTTGTTCTTTCAAGTTAAAGATTAGACAAATGCAAACACGTGGACACTCAAACCTAAACTGGTAGGGTAACGGCTACAGCGCACACACACACACACACATTAATCAGGCAGTTGGACAGGCATGATAAATCCAATACCATGACAGAATAACTACCCTGTCAGCTATTGACAGCTGGTTGCTCAACCATCTTTCTTTCTCTTTCTTATTCTTTTCTCCCTCTTTCTCTGTTGGTCGATCTCCCAAAGCACATTAAGCCCTGAAATGGGCAGACAGCCCAACACAGCTAGATCTCTGCAGCTCGCCCTCTCTGTGTATCACCCTATTATCTCTCCAAGCAAAGGAATGTCAGCATATCCAAACTTCCAGAAGGAATATAAATGAGATTCTGTGGACCGACCAGGCTGCACCAGGGCAAGCCCACATTCCCAGTCCATCAGTCTAATCATGTTTGTGGTTGTTGTAACTGTAGGCTCTGGATCGTTATGACAACTAGAAAAAATGCTCATGACTATATTTTTTTTTCAACTTGGTTATCTATCTTAATTCATTTAAATGGCATTCTCCCCTCTTTTGGGCAGTGATGGAGCCATTGATAGGATAACAGTAGTTATTTAGTAAGACAATGTTATCCCAGATGTCTCCCCCTTTTTTCTCTAACAGTTGTTTTGCTAAAGGACTTGTGCCTTGTCTTTGTCTTGGACAAAACACAGACTGTCCTTTCCTAAGTGCTTTATGGCTGTTGACTGCAATAGTTATAGGCCTTGCAGCCCTCATTCACTGCAACTGCATTCATGTTTGTCAATAACAGCTGACAGCTCTTGTGGTATCCCTGACAACAGTGACCTCATGATGGTCCCAAAGGGGACTGGACCTCTTTATTAGCTGTAGCCCTGTGCGTGCGCGCACACACACACACAGACACACACACACACACACACACACACACACACACAGAAATAAGCAAGCACGTGGTCATGCACAATTAAACAGATGCACATACTCCAAACCCCTCTCTTTTAGTGGCTCACGCTGATGTCAAGTGTTAGGTAACCATTGCCGCTGATGTTTTGACCTTTCAACCCCGGGCTCTTGAGAGAGGAGGGCCAGTTTGGTGAGCTAACAGCACCCGTAGCAAGCACTAAGAGACAAGACTCTGATTGCGTCTCTTGTCTCTCTTGGCTCCACTGATCTTCCATATTGCGTTTTGGAGTTTTTTAGTTTTATTGCGTGGTTATTGTTATGACCCTTTTCTCTGTCATTGTTTCTTAGAGGGGATAGCTCAACATCATCCTCATCAGCTTATTATGTTTTCTCGCAACAGCATTGACATACTCTGTGCATAAGTGATGAGTCTGATCAGAGTGCATTAACCCTGATTATTATGCCTGATCAGTAAAACTGTTGACATATAACAGTGAGCACTGATTTGTCTGGCCGTCGAGGACCCGCCGTGAAATAGGGATGAAGAGGAAGCCACCTGTCACAAAGAGTGACGCATTTTTCTCCTTGCATCCTCCTAATCAAGGCTCTTCTTCAAGCCTGTGAAAGAAGTGCGCAGGTGCTTTTATCATGGCGAACAGAAGGCCTGAGAATGTTTCTCTAGCCCTCTGCTGAAACACAAGAATGCCCTGATAGCCTGAGATACACTAGCTTAACACACTCTGCTAGCCACAACACTGTTCTCGGATCTGTCCTCGTTCTCTTCCCCCCTGCTCTGTGGTTTGACAGCTACCTTGCTTTCCTTGCTGTATTTTCTTATGTACTTCAACAGGTGTTAACGTTTGCTACTTCACTGAGCCCTATCCACTCAGTGACAGGTCTGTGATTTCTTACAAATCAAGGCAAGCCTGCAGTGGTGCACAGAAAACACTTTGATTGCAATTTGACCAATTTGTTACTGTACTTACTCCATAATAAGACTCTCAAACCAGCTGATTGATTGCCAGAGCTGACAGTCAGACCCACCGTCTAAAGCCAAGATTTACAAGCGTTTGGCTGGCTCGTGCTGTCAGGAATCTAGATAATTAGTGATTTCATAGAGTGGTGCTAAAATGGAAGGCTTGGTTTTTATCATACATGATATGACTTTTGACCTTTGGGAAGATTTGCCTGGACAGAAATCTAAATTCAGTGTTACATGTCACCACTGCTAGTGTGTTCGTCCTGCCACTGCGTTCTTCTATTTCCCCGGACCAAACTGCTGCTTCCTGATAAGCCACAGAAACCATCCATACGTGTGCACTGGGGTTTTTTGTTTTCATCTACCTGATGGGTGGGGTTTACGATAGCAAAAGTTAAAGCTTGCACAAACTGGCTATAGGTGGAGTTACAGCATAGCAGATTGTTACTTAAACGATTAGAAATGATTGATGCTAAATCATCTTTTTCCACCCTGACTCTGATCTTTTTCCTTACCCTCTGTGAGCAGGACAGCGTGACGCTACACGTATCCATGCACCCCCCCCCCCACTCCAAGCCTCCCCCTTCCTCCTTGTCCTCCCTTTCTTTCCCCCATGGGGCTTTTGCAGAGCTTCCATGCCTTTGGTTTGGAGCTTAATCCCGTTCAAGGAGTTGCATAGCTCATCTTTTAAACATTTCTGTCCCCGTCCTCCCACCCCATCTAATATGCACTTTCTCTGCTTTATCTCACTCCTCCCTCTTTCAACATAAATAATTAGATTTCTACTGTGACACGAGCTTTAGCTTAGTGCTTATTTTAAAGTCCAGGCCTAGATAAAATACAATCTGCCGATGTACCCGCTGAACTTCCAGCGACAGGGCACTTAGAAGCATTCCTGGGAAAACCATCGCTTCATCATTTGTTGGGAAAGGAAAGTGTAATTGTCTCGCCATTACGAGGCACAATTAGACTTGTGCAATACACCGTAGAGTATTGGATGTGATGCATTGCTCAATTTTAATTAATTCTCTTGAACCAAGGGGAAGAATTCTTCCTCTGTTCTGTCTCCGTCCTTTGTCCTTGGCATTCTTTTGGTTTCAAATCATTATTTGGCCATGAAGTATTGCGTCACACATGTCATTGAAGACACAAGAATGCATTTTGGGAAAGATGTAATTACTCCCTGCGTGAGTCAAGGGACAAACCTCTTCCTGTAGGGCTTCTATTCCTGTTTTCCCATCTTTTTTCCAGGTAACTGACATTCTGACAAGAGAAATGTGACTCCTCACTAGAGACAAAGGCAGAGGTGACATGTGACCTCTCACCTCTGAGATCAATGCAGGACATGATCTCTCAGCGGTGAGAACGGAGCCTGCACTATTCTACACATGACTTATGACCCCCCCAACGTGATGGATGTCTTCCAATAAAAAGCTACTTCTTACCTGTAAACAATCAATGCAATTACATTTTTTTCTATATTTTACATGCTTCACATGTTCTCGTGTTTAACTAGTGTTGCATAGTCTACAGTCTGCACTAGCTTTATCAAAAAGTCTGTTACCGAGGAACATTGAGTCAATATCAACAGAGGAAAAGAGGATAAACTACAATCGTGTGTGTGTGCGTGTGTGGCTTAGTCATTTCAACGAGCTGAAGTCTGCTGGATGGAGCCTGTGTGCTTGAGTCCAGTCTGCAATTTTCCCTGCAGTATGTGTGCGAGATATGCCGCCATTCCCAGGCTTGGCACTAAGTCAGTAACTGATACTGGGAGATCCCAGTCATTCCTAAGATATCACACACTCCTGGCTTTAAATGTTACCTCTCGCCACATTCCCTTCCGTGTCCTCCTCCCTCCTCCTTATCTCACTGTTCTTTCCTCTCACCCTCTCTAATTGTCTCCCCCCACATGTCTTCTCAGTCTTTCTTTGTCCTTCTGTACTTTTATGAAGAACGCAACCCATTGCTTGACCATGTGCCTCTTGCCTCTCCTGCCACGTGGCCGTTAGAGCTAAATCTGTCTTGAGTTGTTACAGAAACTTATTACTTTACTGTCCTTCTTGCTTTCTCTGCCTGCATGCATGTCCGCCTCTGTGTGCCTCTCTTCCGTCTTTTTGCCTGTGTGCATATATATGTGTATACCTGCCTGGACACTCTCCTACCAGTGTGTCCAGTTTGTTTTCTAGCAGTACGGCTCTAAGGGGCGACAATGCTCACTGTTGGTCGGGCCACTACTTTGGTCAACATTTTAATTTGTCCTATATATGAATAAGCACCTACAAAATGAATGACATGCCCATCCACCTCAGATATATGTTGGGTTTAGTGCTAATCGGCAAACATTGCCATGCTAACACGCCAAACTGAGATGGTCAGCATGGTAAACATACCTGCTAAACATCAGCATATTACTGTTGTCATTGTGAGCCTGTTAGCATGCTGATTCTAACATTTAGCTCAAAGCACCACTCTGCCTGAGTACAGCTTCACAGAGTGTTTATGCTGAACTCATAATAAAATATGGCCACTTTTTTTTTTTTTTATTCAGACAGTTCAAAAGGACTGTATGTCCTAACTTCTGCATTTGAATCAATTTAAACTGAAACAAAAAGGTTGGCCTTTTTCCAAGAGTGGAAATTGTGAAGTGGCATGTCTGTGAAATTGGCCTCCTCACAATTTTGACAAACATACAAAACCTTTCCAAGTCCAAAGCATACACTCCCAGCAAAATGTTGTGTGGCACCATCTATGTCGGCGCTGAAAACTTAATTGAATTGCATGATGCTCCCTTGTCCTGAGGCAGGGAGCAGAGAAACATGTACAAGCGTAATAGTAGTGTTTCGTGTCTTCATGTCTCTGTTTGTGCGTTCAATGACCGAGAAAGGAATCACATTCATGCTTAATCTTGTACATCCACCGTGGGCTTTAATGTTCAAGTCTCTGTGTGTGTGTGTGTGTGTTTGTTTTAATGCGTGTGTGTGTGTTTTAATGCGTGTGTGTGTGTGTGTTTTAATGCGTGTGTGTGTGTGTGTGCCTCCAGGCTGTAGTCTACAGTTTGAAGTGTAAATACCAGAGGATCAGGACTGGTCACTGTTCGACTCCCCGCTCAATTACAGGCTAGAAAGAGAGGAGGGACATTTTTAAGGATCCAAGGCCTGTGAGAAGGAGGGAAACCCTGTTTGGGAAAATGACTTCGTTTGACTCGAAAGATGCTAGAAGAAGTTTCATTTCTGATTCTTTATGTCCAGGGGACACGGTCGTTTTTACACTCCTTGGCATTACGTATTTGATCTCTTTTTGTTTGGCATTCATGTGTCCACCTTTTGCTACTTGAGCCGCCTCACCTCCCGCGCTCTTAATCCACGTGCTGCTCTCTCAAGATCGGCCGTTTGATTCCAGCAGGAAATCTCTCTAAGCACCGCTGTAGCTTCTGTCGTGGCTGGAAGGCAAGCTGGGAAGTGAGGTGGCTTCCCATGGTGCAAGAGTGTTTGCAGTGGGGATTTCAAAAAGGGGCTGTTTGTTTGCAAACACCTATGTTTTGGGCCCGGGCTGAAGAGATAAAGGGGTAATGGTGGGGGTATTCGGAAGGGGGTTGTACCTTTTGTTTTTCCTTGTCTTGAATGGTTTTTCTTTTGCTGTATGTTGTACAGACATTTAAATGTATAATTGTTTTTATTTTGTGTGTGTGTGTGTGTGACCTGTTTAGTGGCCACACAGATGACACACACACACACACACACACACACACACTTAGGCTTGGTTATCTCTCGTTTACATGCTACAGGACAGTGATTTCACCACTCTGAACTCCCAACAGGTTTTGGGTGGTGGTGGTGGTGGAGGGGTCGTACTTGATTGTAACTCGACACACCTGACTCAGTCTCTTTCTTTTTCATCCTCGCTCACTCAGACGACACAATACTCTCCTTTGTCTCTCACAGAGGAGGCAGGGAGAGCATCACGGCTCGCCGATGGCTCACAAGTGTGACATTACATGCATTATGACGCATGATGACCAGCTGTAGGAATGTTACCTGGTGGTGGTGGCTTGGCAGTATCTAGCCAGAGTGAATGACAGGTGGAATAACGAAGGTGAAGGAGGCAAAGGAGACAGTTAGAGCCTTTTTCCACTGGTTGTCACACTGCAGGGCTTCATGCTCACTTGCTAATTATGGCTCATCTCTGATTTTGTGGGATGTATTTTGGGGGGCTTGTAGGAACATGCACGATGAACTGGCAGTGAAGTCTAAAGATGCGTTTGCAGAGTTGAAATAACAAAAGACATCTTTTTGTATTATTATTTATGTCTGTACGCTTCTGGCCTTGTCCTCCATTCTAGCCCCGGCTCTGCCCAGCTTCTCTATGGCAGCCATGTGAATGACATGACATTTACTTTTTGTCACAGCAACACACACACATTTAGATATGAGCATTAAAACACCAGTCACGCGTAGGTTGCAGCTTTCATACCAATTACAAATCAGATCACACATGAGGGTAAACATTAGAACTTTTTCCAGTTGAATTTTGAACACATTCTACTTAGTTTTAGAACCAGTTTTAAGGATTCGCTGTTACTTTAAAAATGCAGTTTTGCCTTCAGCTGCATTATTGACCTTTTAACTCTTAGAAACCAGACATCACCCTGAGGTGACCAGGATGTTGATTGGTCTAGATTGAAGGCCAGAGGAAGCCACATTTTCAACATCAGCGCGTCTCTACAATGATGGACAACCTGCCTGAGGAGCTGAGAGCTGAGGCCAGTAAACTCAGTGCAGTCTTTTAGAACTGTTCTTTAAAAATACAGATTACAGAGCAACATTTGGTTCATGGCAGAAAGAAATCAGTAGCTGTTCTTAGAGTGCTTTCTGCACTAATGATTTCAAAGTTAAAGGAATAGTTCCACAATAAGCGGACACCGTGAAGTCACTGCTCCTGGCTAAGAAATGTTTTCCCCCTTAACCTCCCATAAAACTGCAACTTTTGTACCGATTAAACAATAAACAAGATATAACGTGTTAATTGGTGAGCTTTAGATGTGCTGGCAGACTGATTTTGTCACCTTTGGACAATTGTCAATACTTAGCGGACAAATATCTAGGCTAACAAGTCAAATAAAAGCATGTCCCAAAATGTCAAACTATTCCTTGGAGACTGACCAAGACATTTTAGCTCCAATGAGCTTTTCTTTGAGTGTGTATCTAACTGTTTTAGGCAAAACTGACCTCTGAACCTGCGTGCCTTGCTGCATTCAATGTTTAATTCTTTACCCTTTCTATTGCTGACTAATTTATTATTGGCTGTTTAATCTGTTTTTTTAAATTTTATTTATTGTGAGAGAAGTCAGGTAGTTGGGAAGGAGAGATGAGAACAGAGGATAGTAACAATGACTACAAATGCATCACAATGCAATCACAACCTTACTTCCATTTTAAATGTTCAAATACTCTGCTGTTCGGTGTGGACTCTGCCACCTCTGTTTTAATCTGGCCCAATGTCATTACTTCTACCATGCACTGTAACTTCATATCTTAGCCATTACTAAGGGCCAACCCCTTACTCCCTGTGTAATAGTCCTCCATGCAAAGCATTGGGCTACGCTCCTCGCAGCTATTAAGACTTGGCATTGGCACTGACAATGCAGGTATTAGGATGAAATGTCAAACGGCTTAAACGGATTCAGTTCACTGGCACAAACCACCAATACCTGTCTAACGTTAAAGTCCCGTGGCTTAATCCAGAGTTAAACTAAAAACGGTGCCCTTCTGCAGAAATCCTATCCCTTGAGGTATCCTAAAATTGACCAACACAGCGTTTGATACATAAAAATGACAGTATTAAGATATTCTATGCAGTGTGTAATAAACTAAATGAAGGCTAGAGCTTCCTGAGTGAGAGTTTGGATCAAAGCATTCAACAACTTCCCTGAAATCTTCCCGTCTCATAATTGCCTTGCCTTAAAAAACCTCCTTGATTGGGGCTTTGACACTGACCCTGTGTGAGTTGCCAGATTGTGTTCACAGAGGTGTCAGTTTTAGTCATTCACCCCTCAGCCAGAGAAGGAGCTGGTGACAGGTGTAATCTTGATAGTTAATAGCTTGTGTGGGAACCTGTTGATGCACGCTCAGCTCTCAAATTGTTGTCTTGGTGTGTCTTACTGTCTGTCAGGCAGCACTTGACTTTCCCGAAATGTTATCTTTCCGATTAACTCGCTATCGTGGTGTTGATGCGTCTATAGTTTCCCCCGTTTCTTTTCCTCCTCAGGTGTATCATTGAAGTGGATGGCAGCGTGATAGACAGCCATGCTAGCAGTCTAATTTTGAAGATTTTTTTTTTAAACACAGGGTAGTTTTCCTAGCTGATGATTGGGTAGAACCAGCCTCTCCTCTACATTGCTGTGTGTTTTTTTTTTTTAGGGTGACAATGATTATAGCGTACAGTGTCCAGACTGAAAGACCCCAACATTTTCTGGATGTATTGCCATGAAAGTTTGAACACCCATACATGTATGTGCCCCTCAAGGTGAATTTGACCTGCATAACTAATGACCTTTTTGTCGGCCTCAGCTGTTACTTTGTCTTCAGTGCTAATTAGCACATTTCAGCATGCTGACACACAAAACGAAGAAGATGAATGTGGTAAACATGCCAGCTAAACATCAGCGAGCACCGTCATTGTGAGCATGTTAGCATGCTGACGTTAGCATTTAGCATACAGCTGTACAGGGCTGCTAGCACGTCTGTAGACTCTTAGTCTTTTCAGATTTACACAGCTTTTTATTTGCAGAGTGGATGCTACTTGTCTACTGTCAGCTCACCTGCTGAGGTAAACAACACCCTCTTTAGATTTAGATCTTGATAATCCAACCATATATACTTTATAAATACTCTTTGATCCCTGGGAGGCTAAACATATTTCCTTCTGTTGATGTCTTGCTCAGGGGCACCTCAGTGGCCTGGATGTTTACTGTCATGAGGGGGTTTGAACCCCGACTGGAGAAAAAAGGGGTCGGGATTTTCCCAAAATCAGGTTTTCCTTTCAATGTGTCGGTCACAGTCAACCGCTGTCATCGTAGGTGTCACCTTACAACCTCCTGACAGCTTTTGTTCTGTTCTGTCAACACCTTTCTCTTGTCAGGTTTAAGGGAAGAAACGTGTGTACGCCGTGTGTATTAGTGCACACACACACACACACACAGAATAGCATCACAGTGTTAGCAGGTAAAGCGTACACCAGGCCCTGGGTCACACAGGCTTAGGCCTCTGTAAGCATTTCAAAAGAACAGACTAAGGCATGGGGATTGAAGTGTTGTATGTTTTCTCGAACCCTCCAGGCCTCGTCTTTTAACAAAGAGGGAAAGCCAGATGCATAGACGGAGACAGAGGGCGCTCCGAGGTGCGTTGGGTTGGCTCTGCTTCTGATAGGGTGTCAAGATGCGTCTTTGAACTGAGACATCCTCCTGTTACACTTTGGATGGGATGACTCAAACACACAAAAACACGTCCGTAACCTGCATATAAGCATGGACTTACTCACACGGGTACAGTCGCTCTTCTGTCTTCCACACATGATCTAGATCGCACACCGGCCGTGGACCTTTCAGCGGCAGACCTCTTCCCCTGGAGTGTTAAGGCCAAGTTTCACACAAAGATCCCTTCTACCTTTTTATACTGTACACAAAAAGTGCCTCACCCTCCCAAAATGTCTTCAGTTACATGTGTATCAAAGTAGAGGCGACTTTATCCTCCAGGAATAGATTTGACACAGTGCAACTTAAACATGAACTTTAACGTTTCCAGAGAGCGTTTTTTGGGACCTTGTTGTGACATTAATATAAAAGTCTGCAGAAACTTTTTTTTTTTTAAACTTTTCTTCTTTGACTGATCATATTGACTGATCATGTTGTAATTGTTTATATACCTTTGTTTGTGATTTTACTACTACTGTGAGTTTGTGTGTGTGTGTGTGTGTGTGTGCACGCCCAGCATTTTGAACGGATCCCAGGCTTACAATGAGTTTCAACTGACACTTTAACTTCCCGATGTTTCATCTATAAGCAGTGTATAAACATTTAATAAATTGTTTAAAACACATTTTAATGTAGTTATAAGCAGATGACAATTATTAATGTACAGTAGTTTTAACAATTGTAACTTCTCCTATGAAGACATATTGTATAGAATTACATCTGTGTTATGTTAAACTGTCATTCATTATTTGTTTAAATACCAGCGTCCAGTCCGCTTTACAAGAGGAGCTAAAGTTGTTGACACTTAAAATGTCCTCATATCTGCTTACAACCACATTATCGTGCGTTATAACCCATTGTATTAAAATGTTAAATACTTATTATAAATGCTAAATAGGGGCGTTACAAATAAATAATTTCCAAGAACATGATGTAACACTACAAATTTAAGCAAAGCAGCATGATTTCCTGCTCTTTTCACATAAATAAGGCTTTAAAGTGTCTAAAAGATTAAGATATTTTTGGAAGCGATGCCTTGCTTATCTTCATCACTGTAAGATGTTTTGCAGCACTCCTGACACCTCTGTTATGGAGCAGGTCCGGGACACCCACAATGCCCCTCTCTATCTCCGTTCATCCCATGTGATGTTTGAAAATGACATACGTGCTGCTGACTACCTTGTGCAGCACCTTATCAAATTACATCCTGGGTTACAGTGAGGAGCTGTTTGTGCGTTAGCCCAGGCCTTTTGCCAACTCCTGACCCTCCCTGAATGCTGTTAGGAACTGATGGCCGCTCTCGCTGTCTGACCACAGACACTCCTGACAGCACGCTGACAGGCTGCTGAGCACTCACCCTACACTCTGCTCCGGATCCTCTAAAAGACCGCCACAATTGATTTACATGTTGATGTAGCTTATTCGATATTGTAGCCATCAGTGCTTAATAGACTCATCGCCCTGCTTTAATGCTTGTAGATGAACTACTGTTGCCACTCAACGCAATAGGGCAATACAGGCCAAAGTCATTTTAAGAAAGAGATGTGAAGTTATTGCAGTGACTGGTCAGGTTCGCTCATTTTTTTTAGCAATCACAGGAGTCGACATTAACCACGGCCCGATGGCAAGTGGCCACAAAACGTTACTTTGCAAGCCTTCGCCAAAGCAACATTACATTTCCACAAACATCCCGATTCATTAGGGAGGAAATGTAGACTGTGAACTAAGAGACTAAGAGAGAAGATATGTACCATATCTTTACAAAGAACTTGAGTTTTCAATTTGTTATTACCAATATGTGTTTATATATATATACTGTATATATCTTTATCAGGATATAAACAAAATTACCTTTTAGTTTCATAATAATGAAGTAATATAATTCCATATATGATAGAGAGCAGATTGCATCAAACTTTCTAAAAACAAAAAAAGAAGAAAGTCATGAGTTGCAGGTATGGGGCAATCTGATCCCCTGTTTAAAGTCTGCTTTCTCTCTGCCTGACAAATTACCTGGCGAGGCAGTGCAGGTTCAGGGGTCATGACCTCTGATGATGGTCACATCACCTTTGGCCCCCGGGAGGTCACACAGACAAAGTAGAGGGCTTAGGCTTCAAGCAGATGAGGACTCCATGGCTTTAAACACAAGTCTTATGTGGGTTAGCCTGCACTTACTGCAGGGTCATCTGGACTGTCGCTCTGTCTTCCCTTCTGTGCGTCGCAGAGAATGTCGGCCTTTCTTGGTTCAGACAAGTTCACATTGCTGCTTTCATGTTTCTTTTAAAGTGTCGGCTTTTTGTCACGCAGACATGGGTGACCATTGTGTAAATGCTGCTTACTGTTTTATAGAGAATTAACAGCACTGTTATGGAAAGAGCTCGCACGGTATGTGGCACCTGGTGCGAGGGGGGTTGTTCTGTGGGAGAGCAGAAGGAGATCTGACTAGGGTCAGTGTGCACACGTTAATCTCACATTTGCTGAAGAGGTGCATGTCTACAAAGGCCTGAAGACAAGACAGAAAAACTGAGAAACAAACAAAGATGTATATAGGAGTCGATGTCTCCTTTTGCTTTGACATTAGAAGGTGATTTCTAAGCTTCAATCAAATGTTCCTGCTTGTGTGTGTGTGCAGATTGTAAGTGCTATCACAAGGCTAGTACTTGAGCGTGCACTTGAGCGTATTGATTGACGTGGTAGCCACAATCAACTCATTAGTTGTGGGATATTTCCACTTACAATATTTGACTGTACTCTTTCATATACTTGATAGTCAGACACATAGTTCCGATCATTCGATTTCGTGTGTGATGTGATGTCTGTGCTCATGGATTACACGTTGAAATTTTAAACTTACAGAAACAGTTAGTGATTAGACTAAAATAATGATTTACTCGTCACAATAATGATTTACAGTCTTTCTTTCTCTGTGAATGAGGAAATTCCTGTCCATGGACTTTTTCCCCCTTAACCAATGTAGGTAGAGAGTTCACATTTCAGTCTGAGGTGACCACGCCCGGGTTACAGACAATCAAAGGTTCACAGAGCTGACAGTCGATGGTCAGGGCTTCGTTTACGTTTCATCTTCCTGTACACAATCGTGTTCTCTGTGTGTGTTTCTCTCTATATTAGAATACACTAACCTCACTAAGTTAACACGAGCTGCTTTAACATGAAAAGCACAGGTGAGGAAAAGGCTTAACATGTCAAAAGTGTGGATGCCTGTTTGTGTCTGTGTGTGTGTGTGTGTGTGTCTTCAAATGCAGATGGCCTTTCAACAGCCTGCCCTGACCCCAGCCTGTAGCTTTGTGTTGTATGTGTGAAGTGATTGTCTCAAAGTGCCAGGAGTCACACAGGTTATAATGGGCTTGCAGGATAAGGCGTTTCAACGTAGACTCAAGAGTTTCAATGGAAGCCTTTTATTACAGGGCTCAGTGTTAAGTTGAAAACTTTGATGGGCCTTTTTTTTTTTTTTTAACAGAAGCGGTTTGTGACACTGAAAATCCAGATTGAAACATCTGCTTTAAGCCATAGTTTGCATTTAGACATTCCTTCACATAGTTCTTGGTGCATTTAATGGGATAACATTATGTGGACCTCAACTGTTTTCCAAAATTGAATAAATCTAGTAGATCCAGGATTACAACAGACCCCGTTTTCACTGTTCTCGGCTTGTCTGTTGGTCTTCACAAGACACACAACCAAACTGTGACCTTGTGACGTGAACCCTTGGTGCTGATAGTTTTCGCAGGATCAGGAGAGCATGACCCATCCAAGTTCAAGCATGTGTGTGATGTCAGGAATGAGTTGGTTCACCTCCAGAGTCTGGTGCTTACCGTTTCATTACTGGGAGCCCGGGCCGACAGCTGGCTCCCCATGCCTGGCATACTCACTGCTGCCCTCAAGCACATTCATCACTACATATAGTACACACACCTATACCGTACATGTATACATGTATGCATTCCTCTCCTGCTGACGAATGGCTGCCCACTGCTCCTAATAGTTGCAATGGTAGGATGGGTTAAATGCAAAGGACAGATTCTGAGTGTGTGCAAAAGGTATTTGGCAAATAAAGTCATTCTACTTTTGTTTTTCCCTGAATGTGGACAAAGGACTGTAACATCAATCAATCAATCAACCTGTCTTTGCATAGCACCTTTCATACAGGTTTGTGTAGTTCAAAGTGCTGCACAGAGGATAAGACAGAACAAGGTTATACCACAAAAATAATGTTTAAGAATTTCAGACAAATCAACGCAAGAAAATAAAAAAGATTGAAAAGCTATAATAATATTTAAAAAAAAAATAGAGTATATCGACACAGAAAAGGCATGCTGTATAGTAGAGCTGAAACAATTAGTTAAATAAACGATTAGTAAGAGACAGAATTAATCAACAACAATTTTCAACCTATTGCATTTTTCAAGCAAAAATGTTCATGCGTTCCTGTTGTCTTTCAGCAAAGGTTTTAGAGAGCTTGGCAGATGTAACTTTGCAGGTCAAACTGTTGTTCACCAAAAAGTGCACATACTCTGGGGATTTGGCTGATCTGATTGGCTGTTGATGACTGTGAAAATGTAGTTTTCTACACTGGCTAGCTTTCTAAGTATCAGGCCAGGCTTCCCTGATTGTTCAGCTCCATAGGAATTGAATATATTTCCTGTGACTTGTGTTATGTGTTGCTTCTTACTAGTATTTACGCTCAAAGGTCTCATCTGTGTGTTTATGACGTGTCTATCTCTCCTAACTTCCGTATGCTGTCGATCTTGTAAAACGGTATTCCTTAAAATGAGAGAGGAGAGCTGCGGTTAGTCGTTGCAGTATGGCTTCAGGGGGAAGCCATCCTTTGCCACACACACGTTCACATGCACACGTAGAAACAGTCAGCATTGTATTCTCATCCATACCTGCTCTCTGTAGTCAGTGGGGTCCAACAGGCTGCAGGGCTGATAAAGAGAAAATAGCTTATTATTACTAAAGCGATGACAGCAGCTGTGGGCAGACATCACATGCTGGCATACCTCTGGCATTGTGTAAGTGGAGCTGTCCTGTATTGCACGCAAATACCTTTTTTTACCCTCCATCAATATCTCTCAATTTCTCTTCCTCAATGGCTATATGTTACACACTTTGTGAAGTGTATACTCCATACATTTCTTTATTAGAGCAGCCAAAAAATACATGTGAAAAAGTTATAGTTACCATAGTTACACTGTGGATACACTAAAAGCATCCATGGCTAAATAGCTTTGTCATAGCTAGTGTGGATGACAGCTGAGCACAGCAGTTTTCTCACTGACATACACACATACTGGCTGAGTATACAAACACAACTACACACACGATTTTCTACAACTGTTCAAAGGCAGTATCATTCCCTCTTTTTTCTGGAAAACTATAGACCTCCCACCTGGATTTAACCACATCTGGTTGCTGGCACACATGCAGGATCAATAGAGAACACACACTTTCTCTCTCTGACACACACACACATACACACCTCACATGCTCGCTTGCCTCTTACTAGATTTAACCTTTCTTCCTACTTAATAGTCTCTGCATTCCAGCCTCCACCACAGGAATGACTTCACCTGCGAGCAAAACCAAGAAACATCCTTATAATTGGATTGCATGTGCAATCATGCCTGTGTACATACATAGGTGCAGTGTGTGTTGGGGTTTTGGCAAAAGAGCTTCAGGTACACACTCAAAACAGATACATTGAGCAAATTGCCCTGTAGAAATAACTGAGGCGCCTAATACAATATTCACATCCTCCTCCTGTAAATGCTGCGGACTGTCAGCAGCCAGCAGCATTTACACACACACACACACACACACACACACACACACACACACACACACAGCCAGTAGAGCTTATGGTCCTTAGGATAGTGACCCTGTTCCTCCTCTCTTTCCCGCTCTTCTTGAAAGCATCACCACATGTCATAGTGCAACCCCAAACACTTCAATAACCTTTTTTTTTTGAAGAGCAGAAATATTCTGTATTTGTGACTGACCGACGTGACGTGCTGAGACAGTAATTCATGGGACTACTAAAAGTTGTCTCTTTGGGGGTCGACTGAATAGCCGCGTGATGTTGGGGCGTGTACCTGCAGGTTGTGCTGAAGTCATAATTTACTGTTTCCCCGCCCTAATAAATCCCCCTTGAGTGGAGGGATGAGGGCGACGGAGTACCAGGATGAAGAGGGCGAGAGAGTAATTTAAGGTGACTATGGTTAAGAGTCATGTTGTCTCCCACAAAGCAGCTTGTGTAATCTGTAATTTTTTAAGAACAGATTGTCAAGAGATGTGGTCATTTGTTGTCTTAGCCTTCAGGGTGAATGAAAGAACGTACATAGAAATGCTGTGGTAAAGTGTTTGAGAACGAGTTAATTGTGTATTAATAATATAAAGTTGATTGAGAAAGGACAGTTTGTCTTGTGATTCCTAGAATATGAAGATGGCCTTCAGTCCTGCTTGCCTCCCTTATAATAAGAAGCTAGAGATGCTATTATTAGCAACACTGTGTGTTGACAGTAATTGGTACCTAATATTTCAGTGAGGAATGCTGTCAATTTGTCAGAGCTAGTGGGACCACCCATCCTAAATACTATGAGGTAATGTAATGTAGAGTAGTTACACATGGTCACATTGGGATGAACGTAACATTTTCAGGATTGCTCATTTTTACGGTGTTTCTTCAGAGAAGCTCCTAGGAATGACTTAGCAATAGGGTTCCACACAATCCCTGTGTTAGATGCAGGATAACGAACTTGTTCGACTCATGAGTAACTCATGTAGACAATAATAACTCTAGATTTGACAGGACAACTAGGACTATAAGGGCTTGCAAGTTACGTGCTCATTACTAGTGTGTTATTGATTGGCAATAGTAGCAAGCAGATAATTCATTATAGAAAAATGTTGCGTTTCATTGCTTTACGGAAGCTTTATTGCATTAATGTTGAAACTGAAATGTTGAGAGGTAGGGAGGTTCTCTCGAAAGAAACTGGTAAGTTGACAGAAACTGATACGTCTCACTGCTTTGCTCTTTTTCTTTTCCTGAAGCTGACTCATTGTCACACGCTGTTCTTGTCAGCCGTGTCACAGAGCACAATGCATTGACATTTAACTGACCCTCTGCAGGAGCAGAGGAGGGGACGAGGAGAGAAGGAAAGACGCAAAAAGAAGAGAATGAGGAAGAGGGGAGATATAGGGGGAGGGGATGGAAGTTCTGGCTATGATAAGAGCCGAAGTGAGGGAGTGCATGAATCCTGAGAGGAAAGCAGTAAAATGAGGTAAAGCGAGAAATGACAAGGGAAGAAAGGAAGGAAGGGGAGAGGATGGAGGAAAGAGGTGGGGGGCATCGCCCTTTTTCTTACCCTCACATTCCCTCCTATTCTGACTTCAAAGAATCTCCCGGTGAGCAGGAATTATTCCCCTCCGCTCAACCGTACCGCTTTGTTACACCACAGTTTTCTTCCCACTAGTCCTCTACCTCTGCAACCCCCATCGTGGCCACATCTACTTATTGCGTCAAAGGAGAATAGTGTTATAAATGGGGTGTTAAGGGCTCTATTGTAGCTGATGCATTGAGGGTATGAGGTCTACTTTACATGCCGGTTGCTGTTTCCTTCTGGTAATGAAAGCAAAAATGTCTACTCTCTCTTCCACTAGTCTTAATTTCCCTCTCTGAAAGGCGCACACACACACACACACACACACACACACACACACACACACACAATAGGGAATTACTGGGACTGGGATCCCAAGAGATTAACACGATGAAGACCCCCGACCAGTACAACCCAATAAGGGCTCATAAAACCCAGGCACACACACACACACACACACACACACACACACACACACACACACACACACACACACACACACACACACAAAACACATGTGGAGCACAAACAGCCTTTGTGAAATGCACCTGAGCTACCCTCCATAATCTTTTCTCTGCTTCTTTTTTGTAATGTAAACAGAGAACGAGCATGAGTAAGGCATTGCAGTTGTGGCTCGTCCAGGCTGAGTTCAGTGAGGCACAGGGCCAGGGGAGGATAGAAACATCAAGAGGTCAGCTGGCAGCCAGCAGCCAGCAGGTGGGCTGCGAGCCTGGCTGAGTCCAACAAGCAATGAGGCATCTGCGTCTGTATCAATACTGTTTCAATCTGCTGGCTGGTTTGGCTGCTGACTAACCAAAGGGCGGAATGCATGAATGAATCAATGAATCTGACTGCCTGGCTGACTGATTTAATGACTGAATAGATTCATGAATGGCTCATTGATGGAGCAAATGTTTGGCTGGGTGACACCAACTGGCATCTGAAAAGCTGATACACTCCATGTGTTAACAGTGTGTGTCAGTCGGGACAATTAGCCAAACATTTAGACTGCAGCTCTAATGACGCATATATGTTTGTGTTTGTGAGCTCCATGAGATTGTTGTTTGAATTCTGTCCAGTGGCTTTTGAGCAGAAGTTAAAAGGCCGAAAGGTCAGGGAATTTACTAACAGTAACGCTGAATTCCTGTGAATCACTCGTGCGTGTAAAGGCAATCTGAATCAAGTGTTGGGATGGCGGGCTCCGCCTCTAAGGCTACATCCACACCAATACGCAGAAATTATTTTGTCTTATCTGCCACGGTGTGTCCGCCCCTGATTCGCCACGCCTCTATCACGTGACCCTTTTCTGGAGGGCAAAAAGCAAATGACATCAGCCTTGACTACCAGCGGTTAATTCAACATTAAGTTCAATTACAAAACTTACTTTCAGTAACAGCCCAAGCAGAGAAATCTCTGCTCTTACTTTTCTCCATTGCTGTTCACCGTTCATAGTATTTCCTGCAACTAACTAAACCAAACCAAGTGCAGAGTAGACAACCTGCTTCCTGACTATGCCGACATGCGTGTGTCCAGTGCACACGATTGGTCATTAGATATGTGTTTTTATGTGCAAAGTATGGAGGGAGATTATGTCTGAAACGGCGATAAAATGTACAGAGTCTGTTTTCAAATGATAAAGTATAAGTGTGGATGCAGCCTGTAACAATGAGGACTACTACGTACATACATTGAATGACTATTTCTGAAAAATGGCAATCATTTATAGTATCACAAACAGGATTTTATTGAATGAAAATACTAATGCTTGTAACTTTAAGGACCACCACACTGTTCAATGAAGCTCCATTTCTGTCCAGGATAGTGCATTTATTAAAGAAAACATCTTTGAAGACGAGCTTACAAGCAGACCTTGTGTTGAATGTGGCTGCTCAGCATTTGCAGTGCAGTCCTCGATAATTGTTAGCATTCACTCGCCCTCTGATAGTCTGAAGGTTCCGGCAAGTACATTAACATTTTATAGGCTTTCTCTAGACTTCCTGAAGTTGACAGCAGGTCTGAAACCAAGCCTCCAGGCCTGAAACACCCGACAGGAGAACAGAGGGTGAGGTAGTTGGGGAGCTTTACCGTGGCTAATTAGGAATGAAAACTAACAATTATAGCAGCCTGCTTTTGTAAAAGTCACTCCTCCGTTCCTTGGTGTTTGATTCGCTTTTTCCTGCCTCGGTGGGTTGACAGCACACAAAGTGAGAGATGACAGGTATTCTTTTCATCCAGTGGTATACCTTGTAACTAGCAAACCTGCCACTTGCTGGGGGGTAGTTAAACAAAAAAGGGAGGATGTGTCTGATGTCCTTCCGAAAAGAAACTTCAGTAATGTCTGAATGAACAATGGAAAATTAGGAAAATCCAAGGGAATATGTAAGCATGCAGGAATAAAGTACAACATATATACAAACGTACTTCAACATTATTTTCTTTGGCCATCACCTTTTAAATGAGCACTGCTGGGTCAAAGGCATATTACCGATGCCATTTCAGTGCATTTAATTTCATGTAAATACTTTCACTTACTAATGCTTCAATTAAGGTACTGTTTTGCATCTCCAGATAGATGTGATTTTAGACTTGATATTGTCTGCCATTGAAACCAATTTTGATTATAATATCATGACATATTATGCATTTTTTTTTAATTGATCAGAAAATGTGAGGACGTGCTGTCTTTTTTTTTAACCTTCGTTTAAATGATAATACATTGAGTTTTGGAATATTGGTTGCAAAACCCTAAACACAGATTATTTACGTTATGTCAGTATTAGGCAGTCCATGTACTCTGCTCAAATTGCATTATAACATAATCAGAGTCTGTGCGTATGTGTCATTTTCTGTGGTTGGTTGCGTCTCGTGTTATTTTTGCAGGAATTTAAGCGCTTTAGTGCCAAAATATACAATGCAATTGCACATATTCTGTTCTCAGTTGAAGTCAGACAATATAATGTCGGATTCGCCACAGTTAGCTCATCTCTAACCTACGTGTCCCTTTACCCGGACAGCCTGTGTCCTTGTGAGGAGGTGGAGTTTGGCAGAGTGCCACTTTAATGCCAGCGGTGGTAGAGGCAGGACGGCTGGTGTTCAGCGGGTATTCAGTGGGCATTCAGCAGGCGTCGGTGGGGTATTCAGGGGTGTCCGAGGGGTCAGTGTCTCCCGAGCTTTGTCTCTGCAGCGACTACGACAACAACCTCCATGCAGGCACACATCCACACACATCCACACACACACACACACACACACACAAACGTCTTGAAGAGTTGCCCGACTCTCTGTTTAAATTGACACAAGTCTCATGGTTTCCCAGGACAACCCCCCTACACCACTCCCCACCTCCGTTCCTTTTTTTTTTACCCTGCTTTGTTGAAAAGAGCCAATCGTGCGTTGGCTGGTAACTAGGCACCCTATTTATCAGTAACCAGCACCAACAATAACCGTAACCCGACACCTCCTCAGAGAGAAAGAGACGGAGGAAAGTCGTCTCTGGAATGAGACAGAGAAAGAAAAACAGAAAGTCAGGAACTACCAGAAAACATAAACTAAAACTAGTTCAAAATATTCATTTTATTATTAACTATATTATTCTGTGTATTCATATGGGTTTCAAGTCGATTTGCTGCTTTTCTAAACTGCTTCGGCGATTCAAATCTCTGAAATCGTAGTATTTTACTACACCAGTACAGCGTCTGTAATATTGCCAAAATGAAAGAAATACAAAAGTGTGAACGAGAGCCAGGATGAGCGAGGGAAGGGAGAACGACAGAGGCAGAGAGAGGATCTAGTGTCGGTGTAATAGATACTTGGGTCCTATTAGGCCATTCATGGCTGGGTAGCTCTTAAGAGAGCGGTGCAGGCCGACCCGTGAGGAGGCTTTTGATCAGTGTGCGCCCTCACCAAACCAACTATTTGTCCACTGTTAGCTTATCAAATGGGATCGATGCTAGAGAGTGCAGGAGGGGAGGAGCAGTGTGTCCATATGGGCATGTGACATGTGTGTTGTGTGTTTAAATGCATTTGTGAGTGTCTGATTAGGGTTTCGACATTTGCGCATGTGTGTGTGTTTGTGTCTGAGGCTGTTGTGTGTGCAGAGCAGCAGAGCAGCTGTTGACTAGGCTGCACTGCCTCTAGATAAAGTTTGTGTGTGTGTGTGTGTGTGTGTGTGTGTGTGTGTGTGTGTGTATTCCTGGTTATAGTCGAGTGACTCTCTCCTACGAAACAGAGAATAGCCCGCTTGACTCTTCAACTTTCTGTGATCTCTTGAATAAAACTGGCCAGTGCGACAGCTTCACTCGCTTTTTAACAAGGAACGAAAGAAAAACACACACCTGCTTTAACTCCTTTTCACTTGATGTTTGATCATGCAGATATACCTGAACTCGTGCTGGTTTAACACACAAACGTGTTTGTTGATACATTTAGATTTTAGGTATATCAGGGTCCCCCACCCTTTGGTGAGATGTACTGTATTTAAGCCCTTTTGTTTGCTTTTTAAAATCTCACAAGCACAGTCCTTGCTACTCCTTTAATGCATTATTTTTTTTGGTGTCTTGTTATTTGTGCAAATAGCAAAACCAAACTTATTTGCGCATCGCACTTTGAAAGTTCCCATGGGAGCCTCCTTTCCAGACTTCACATCAACAAACCGATAAATGAACCGGACAAAATGGACAAACATCTGAACCAAACAGGTTTGATGTGAAAGCATTCATAGTTTGCTTTTTTCCCAGCTCTGACCAGCCATAACAATGCAAATTCTAGTTGTTACATGATGTCAATGGCTAAAGGCTACTTCCTGGAGGCGATGAGCAATACAGGCATGGACTTGTACTGGAATAGAAATATGGTAATGTGGTCTTTGCCACAACTCTTCTCCGTACATCTTGACACTTTGATCTTTCTTCCACCTGCTTTGTCCTGTGGGTTTCCATGACCACTTCATGGGTTTTTAAGTGTTTTTAAACTGCTCCTTCACTCATTCCATTTATTCTCTTCCTTTCTGCCACTTTACCTGTCTTTCTTTTCAATTTAAGAGACATGATACAAAATATGACATCCAACTCAAACTTAAAAAAAAAAAAAGAAGCATTACGTACAGTTATTAAACAGATAGCACTCAAAACAAATTGTGGTATCCGTTGGAGGTCTTTGAGGAAAACAGGGTGACACCTTTATGACTAGATCATTGAGGGATACTGACGGATTAATTTAAAGTGACAGTTAAATAACATTTTGCAATGAAGGTCTCCAATTAGACTGTCTCTCAGTTGTCAGACCAAAACAGGGAAGCAATTCCTGGATCATTTTTCTGTCTCGTTAATTTACCTCCAGACTGTGTGTGGTAAAACCTGGCCCACGTCTTTGCCTAAAGGGAAGATGTTGTCTTTCTCCTTTTCTTGCCAACACGTTAACTTGTGAACACAGCCAGACGACACCTGGAAGCTGTGACCTTTGAACCTTTGATAGGAAGAGGTGGAGGACTTTAACTTGATAAACCGGCTGACACAGCTAAAAGACTGAATGCCCAAGTGGAACAGCTAAGTGGATTTAACAGCGTTTTAAAATCAATTATGAAAGCCGCGCTGCCAACGAGAGAGGTTTGATAGTGCCCTTGATTGCCTGCACATTTAGAGAGCTAATGGGGCTTGATAGTGCGCTGTTAGACCTGTGAGTTCTCTAGGCCTGATGTTGTGCAACATAACTGGTGTTGTGCTCTGAAAAGTTGTAATTGAGTTTGTGTGAGCGTCTCATGACACTCGCCTAGTTTAGTGGACAAATAATTTATCTCATTGATTTACACCGGTTAGATGGTTTAATCCATTTTCCCACAATGTTGCCCTCTTCCTTTCACTTCCTATCTTCCCACTTCTCTCTCTCCCGGGGGCCTATTTCCAGACTTGTTAACAACAGAATGGGATGTTCCCGACCAGCTGCTGATTCTATCATCAGAAATCTTGTCACAACAACAAGCCTGATGCCTTTTCTCCCTCCATCTCTGCTTTCAGTCTCATGTCCACATCTGCACTTCACTGATCAAGGTCTCTCCGTGATTAATTACCTTTTTTGGCAATAGCTTCGCAGGCAATGAGCTAACAAATGCACTAAGACCAGTCGACCCTCAGGCACTAAAACAAGCCAGGCGTTCATTTGGGCTTGTTTTGCATTGTCTGGCCTCCTCATCCAGGCTCGTTTAGTATTGTCTGGGCAGGAACAGTGCTTCTATTCTTCTCACCCGTCTCTCCCAGGGATACTAAATGGGACATAGATATTCTAGCTGGGTCGGTTCTTGGCCTGGCACTCGATGCCCCTGAGTGCTCTGCTTAAGTACAGCCACTAAGGGCACTTGTGGAGGGCTTGCGAAAGGTTTCAGATAATCAGAGTGTGTGGATGGTTTCCTTTTGCGTACACCAGATGTGTTTCTAACATATTATTGTCTAATGGAACAGATATACTCAATTCTAATCAATACAGCTGTCTATAATGGCAGTGTAACGGCTTGTGCCTTCACTCATCTTTTAATTGCAACCCAAAGCATCTTCTTAGACTTCCAGTATATTTTTGTATGGCTTATGCACGTAACTATACTGTATAATGTGCTGGGGAGTAGCTACGTAGCTGGTGTAGACGAGGTGTAAGCAGGTGCATTAAAACAATGCAGGTACCAGTGTAACAATGAAATATGATCCAGGAAGGCTGCTTTTAGCAAAACATCCACGGGTTTGAAGGCTTTCCTGATGCCAAAACATCTTGTCACACACGGTCACTTATTGACTATGAGGTAGGATTTCATAACTCTGCCAGGCGAACAGTTGAAGTACAGTGTTCATGTTACAAAGTAACTTGCCAGGAATGTGCACTTGCATGTATTGAGCCGTGTCAATAGTTGAGTCCGGTTCAACCTTTTGCAGATCATCCTGCACCTCTGCATTGGCACCCCTGCTAATACACTAACACAGCTGTCCCACTCAAATGAAGGAGGGGGCTCTGTTCTTTTCATGTTATGCTGTTGTCTGTCTGAACATGGCCTAAGGCAGAGTCCAAGGTAGAGTCCACTCTCGCACTGGGCCTTTGATGACAAGGTGATTCCTCAAATATGGCGCACTTGTTATGGTTGAGCTTATTCAGTGATAATGCTGTCCACATTATTATAGGCCTAAATCTTTTTTTGATGAATGCGTTTACTCTGGAAATGGTCAAATCAAAGGCCGAACAAGTGGTGGTTCATCTAATCAGGTGTAGAAAGAGTCCTTGTTGATGTCTGAGATGTCAGTCTTACATTTAATGGTAGACTTGAACTGAGTTCTGTTTCAAGGAAAATCCTGCTGAGCCTTTGACAGGCATGTCTCGATATCAGCAAAGCAAAAAGAATTGCTTGGGTTTCCCACGAACAAATCTAGAGTAATTGGTAGGAAACACTTCAAACTTAATTTGGCCATGGAGAGAGTGAATGGTTTTGTTTTAAGCATCCTTATTTCAATGAAAAACATTATTTACATTCACGTATAACATTTGTGGTTTGGAATTTATGTGACCCAATGGATACAGCCACTGGTTCACTTTCCATCACTGAACTGCCTTCCCACCTGTTCTCAGGGCTGTTTGATTGGTTCAATCACTGATCCTGGTTCAGTCAGTGTGTCTGCGTGTAATCCCACCTGTTTCTCTGGGATGTTATCCTTCTGACAACCCCAGCACACACACACACACACACACCCAACACCCAGACATGACCACAGCTACAGGGGTGAAAGGAGCCTTTTGTGTGCCTGTTGCCATTTTTTCCCTCTGTGAAGGCTCAAAAAGAGAATGAGAAAGATAGAGCTAATCCCACTAGTGTGGTCACTGCAGTGAGAGGAGTATGAAGAGGCAAGGGAGAGAAGGCGGAAAGGGGGAAAGGAGGAGAGGTCTTTAGCTTGTTTAACCCCCCTGAAGAGCTGCAGTTGTTGCGGGGAAATTAGACTGCAACAGGTGTGTGTGTGTGTGTGTGTGTGTGTGTGTGTGTGTGTGGGCTTGATGATATATGGTCACACATGCACACACGATTTGCAACTCTGCAGTTAATCAGCCTCCTGCATCACGAGACATAAGTGAAATACACAGATTCTCTCTCACACACACAGACCTCTTAACCATAGCCGTCTCCCTGCATT
Organism: Gadopsis marmoratus; assembly: GCA_036023855.1. Lineage (NCBI taxonomy): Eukaryota > Metazoa > Chordata > Actinopteri > Centrarchiformes > Percichthyidae > Gadopsis > Gadopsis marmoratus. Next base: position 43,693 of record JAVQJF010021249.1, read on the forward strand.
CAGCCAACCATTTTCCTCCACTTATCCGGGGCCGGGTCACGGTGGCAGCAGGCTAAGCAGGGTTATCCAGACGCCCCACTCCCTGCAGTTCTTTATTACTATTTTCATTCCCCCTATCGTGCTCACACTGCATACTAAGTAACATACAGTACATCGCTCCCATCCTCTCGCTGTCTCCGTGCATAGTTTCCCCCCCCTTCCAAGATTTCTCCCCTATCTGACAGCCCAGCAGTCTGCATGTCTGTCAGGTTTATCTCCATGTGTCTGTCTTAGTGTTCAAAGCTTAGCCCCCTCACCCCACCCCTCTGTCCTCAACACTTCAATCAAACGGCCAGACGGGCATACCTGAGGAAGAATATGGCCGACAGGGTGTGGAAGGAGATGAGAGGGCCTTTCGCTGAGTGCTTCCAGATATGAGCGAGCGTGCTCACCCCCTACACACACACACACACACACACACACACACACACACACACACACACACACGTGCCAGCGGATAGAAGCTCTCCAGTGTTGAGTGTGAGCTGAAGGGTGTGCAGCAGAATCGTGGCTCTGTCAATTCTTGTGTAAAGCTGCGATTAAGGTGACAGCAAGGTGTTCATGGCTGCGATTTTACTTGTCCACGAACGTACCTGACCACAAACCTAAAGTTTTGGCTTTGTTATTCCTCCAGAAATGGTCAGATATGTCAGAACCCATACGTCTCTCTCATTCTCTAGTCTTTGTCTGTTAGCCTGCTGCCTCTGGCATTCCTGTGGTTGATCATCTACCCTCGGTTAGTCTTTATCTGCGTTTGAAATCACCACGGTCTGCGTCAGGGTTAAAGCTAAACAAGCTAAACAATTAAATCACATGCTTGGGAATATGTGAAACACTATTATACTGAATGCAATTCAGTGCAACTCCACAATGTAAGGTTTATTACTCCTCTTGGGTGGTGTCCTCCAGAATCATTGGAGGATGAGGTTCATTTCAGTCATGGATCCAACTGTTTCTCTAGTGGCCTATTCAGGCATGGCTTCGACTTGGAACTGCAGCACGATGAGAAAAATAGATCACTTCAAATATGGTTCAACCTTAGAATTTTTATTCTCTTTTGCATAATCAAGCTTGGCAACCAACGTGACCAATGTCCTGGTTTGCTGATGCTGTGAATGTTATTGGTCACATGGATGTCTATAGTAGTTAGCTAATGAATGTTTTTTTGCTTCTATTAAAAAAGTAGTTTGTGCTATATTAAGCAAGTGGTACAGTTTGGATGTCAATTTAAACACCTTACTCAAGTAGTTGCAAAGACAGCAGGAGCTAAGCTTTAATTCTATAACTGTCTAATAGTTATTGGATATGAAAGTTTGATTTTAGCTACTGTGACACCCCAAAGGTCTGTGCGAACCACTTTGTGTTTATTTATTTTAATGAGCTGAGCAGTAACTTTCTGTGATTCTGTTGGGCCTGATAGTATTTTTAATGATGTCAGTGACGACTGTGTTATTTTATTTTTCATATGTCTTCGGGATGAAGAGTCATAAATGTAAACAGCGCCCAGGCGGAACTATTGACACCAAAGCAGGTGCGCCCTGCGGTGTGTCAGGGGGACACTTCCGCCCAGATCTCAGACGCGATCTGGACGAAGAACCGAGACTTCCTGTCCTCAATGCTGTTAGATTTCATCTTTGTTGTTGCTGTGGTACCCACTTTGGGACCCATGTCACCAGCACAAAGCTGTAGTCCTCCAAGAGGGTAATTCTGAGAGAGTCATCCCTTAACCATTCTCTATTGTAAATCTGCTCTCCAGTCCCACTTCCCCCTCACTTCCTGCTCTCACTAACCTCTGTTTTCTGTTTATCTTTTCCTTTATTTCTGCAGAGCTGGTTGGACCTCTTTTGATTGATTGTGCTTTGATTCCGTTAACTTCAGCGTGACTTTCTTTTGCAGGCTGAGATCCCTCAGCTTTCAGCATGCAGGGAGTCTGTCAGTGTGGCTGCTGGATATGTGATCTGATGTTGGCACTGCTCTCCATGAGAGAGAGAGAGAGAAAGGGAGATGAGACTTGACATCTTGTTGGACTCTGGACAGAACAGTTGGAATTACTTTCGGGGTTGTGTTAACGGGGGGGCAATGCTTCCTCTGAGGAAAAATCTAACGAGTATGGGCACTCAAAGAAACATCAGAGGGGTAAGAGAACAAGCAAAACTCAGCTCAGAGCAGTTGAAAGTTATTGTTTTATTGCTGGGGTGTTTATTTGGTAGTGGAAATACAGAATAAATGAATGGCAAGACAAGCAGAAGTGTTGCCAGATTGTTCTGTTCAAATGTGTTTGATCGCCTCTAAAGTCAAGCTTTTGTGTTTGTCTGCCCTTCCTGATAGGCTGGGGGTGTTCAGGTGTATCCAATAAGGTGGAGCTGACAGTTGATTTTCTGCCCAGTGATTGGCTGGAAGCAACTCAGATTACAGGCTTTGTACTGATTCAAATACAAAGAAAGGCGCAGAGAGAGAGAGAGAGAGAGAGAGAGAGGGAGAAAGTTGTCTGCTGTCCTCCAGGATTGAAAAGAACCTGACAGCAGTTTTCATCATGTGCTCTGCTGTAAAACTTTTAACTGTGCAGTAAAATGTGTTGCGGCGGGGAAAAAATGGCAGGGAAAATGTTTTACAATGCCCTGTCGTATAGGCTTCCTGCTTTTATAATGGCAGGCCTCCCTTGAGCTTGTAACATTTTAAGCTCTCAATTACTATTCTCTTTAGTCATGATAAATGTCAACAGGATAGAAATAACGTCTTCAGCTGAGCAAGGGCTAACGACGGAAGGAACAGAAAAAATAAAAACGGCTGTTTTCTGTGGAAAAATCAAACAAGCACGAAAAGAATAAAAATCTAGGATGTGTCGGTAAAATGTAAAGAATGAAATGAAGGCATCGCCCTATCGCAGTCTGGATTTTACCTTTCAGTAGGGTTTTTAGGAGGGTAGAAGTTGTGTGTGTGAAGGGGGTAAAGTGGGTCTCTGGTGGGCTTGTCACCTCTCTCAAACCTGTCACGGCTGCAAATGTCTTGTTTGTTTTCCGTCATTTTACTGACTGACTGACTAAAAACTGTTGTCGACTTTACACAGTGGAGTTGGGCAGGGGGGTGGCCACCAGAGTTGCCTGTGCATCACAGTGATTTGGAAGGAAATATGAAGAACATTACTTAGAAAGTTAGCTGACTGATGAATTAATTATGAATTTTTGACATAAAGTCCTTCAAGTAAAAAAGCTTAAATAAACTTTAAAGTGTAATAATGACCAAACCTCATGGACTCTATTGTGCTGGGTTGCGTGTGTGTGTGTGTGTGTGTGTGTGTGTGTGTGTGTGTGTGTGTGTGTGTGTGTGTGTGTGTGTGT
>JAVQJF010021252.1:0-45561 GCA_036023855.1 Gadopsis marmoratus
CGTCCCATACGGCCCTGCCCCACCAAGATGGGAGCGCACCTGCGAGACATCAGGTAATGAGCGACACGCCTGCCCGATGAACGAGGAGCTGCTCATAAAGAGACGGAGCAGGCTCAGAAAGGGAGGTCGCCTGGAGTGGAAGGCTGGAGACGACGAGAGGCTGTCGTCCAGCGTGGAGACGATTCAACAAGACAAGTGACATTCCCGGCTAGCGGAGACTTTAAGTTATAGTTTATCCCATACCCTGTATCCCTCACGTTATTTAATGTAAATAAAGTACCTTGGTTATTGGGAATCCTGCCTCACCGACTCTGGAATGTCACAATATAATCATATTCAATAAGGCCAGTGGGATGTTACGTGCAGTTTTTGTTTGAAAAGATTAAGTGCAGCACTGCATGTGAGTAAGTGTTGCGTAAAGATGAACTCCAGCGGAGTAACAGATTAAATTGTAATACCCTTTTCTAACAGGACAAAGAAAGATTCCTCACTTTATTTAAATATAATGCAGTGACACAAAACAATGATGCTGCTTTGAAGTCTCTCTTTTGGCCCCACTGCCACCATGCTGCCATTATTTATTGTAGTTTAAAGGCAGTAATGACTGTTTATGTTTGCACAGCAATAACTGGTGCATTTCTCTCATCTTTGTCACAGAGCCTTCCTCTTTTATGGCACTTTGGACTGTTCAGTTACCCCACTTCGTTACCACAGGTCTGAGCAAAGAGATTGTCTGAGGTATTAAAAATCACTTAAGGAATGAGCTCAACTTTAAAAAGGTGATGCCGTCCATAAACGTCACCACCATGATTAACAGTCTCTATTACCTAACACTACTTCTGACGTGAAAAGTCATGGTGAAAGTGGAAAAGCTTTAATCCATTCCTATTCTCCTGGTAACTATGGAAACTATGTGTTTTAATTAAGAACTTGATTTTTGATTGCTGACATGCTCTGGGATAAATCTGTCATTTTCGCACTTCCAGAGATGTATGTTTCTAAAAACAAACTTGTTTACCAGTGTCTGTCAGCAAAGGTCACACAGAGTTTATTTGTGAACATGTTGATCACAGAAGGAAGAATCTGCTCCCGAACAATAATAACAGTTTAATTACATAACAGTGCAACAACCATATCTGTTTCTGTTACTACTGCTTTCTTTCCACATGTATTCTGTCTGCTGTTTGTGGCTGCATGTGCATGTTTCTAATTAAAGATTGACCGTTTGATGACAGTACGAGGAAAGCTATTGGAAGAGAGGTGTTGTGTGATCGGAGATAGTCAATACATCTAAAGCGCTCTCTTTAATTAGACACAAAGACGAAAACCCATCAGCATGGCGACACAACAAAAGTTAGGGGTGAAGGAAGACGGGTTGGTGTGCATCTCTGGAAACAGAAAGGGCACTGAATATCACCAGACATTGGGCTATAAATTTGTGATATTATCTCTGCGTCCTATTAATATCCGCTAATTTATTTTGACACAGTCTTCAAAATCAGTCGTGACACATGATGTCCTTTTGAATGGATGACAGCACCACACTGGTCAGAATATAGAACAGTTAATGAGGTATGAGTATGTCCAAGATGAGAAATGGCCTGCTCATGATTATTTTAAGGTGGAAAGAAAAGAGAGGAGAGATGAAGCACACCTTAAATTGAGAGGGGAACACATTCCCACCATCTAAAAGCAGACCACCCACTGATGCTTGGAGATGCCCACCATCATCTGTTGCCATGTGGTAAGTGTTTACCCAGGCATCCACTGCCTCAGACGCTGTGCCACGGAACCAGCTTTTTCAGACCTACATCATCCAAAACACCAGCCAACCACAGGGGACAGCCTGAATGACAGATTCCATTGAAACAATCCCGGGGTGGGTTCAGGACACCCGTAGAAGGAGCCCAGCAATTAATTTTTGGAGAGCAGCACTGTGCCTGTTGGGACTGGTTTGTATCCATCTGCTTGGTATGGAGCTCAGCAGTTACTATGGCTTGACACGCGGCAAAGCGACTGCTGCCACTAATTGCTATGAGGTCTTACTCACAGGAGGCATTTATGACACGGAAGATAAGGCTGCAGGGCTGCGACAACAATTTTGTTTTAAAAACAGGGTTGAGAATGCCTGTCCTTTGTGTATATCTCACCAGTTAATGAGAAGGATACACACGACATAGGAGACAAGAAGGAACGCATTAATTAATTCAAGTGAATTATCATTGGCAACCCATGTAACTCATGTAACTCCATATTAAATTCTGTACCTCGTTGAAGTTATTCTTGCAAATTGTGTTTTGGAGGTCCCAAGTGGTCCCCAGCTGCTCTGTGACACTGAGTTTGCATTTTTCCTCCGTCATATGCCAAAGGATGCTGACAAGACCTGGGAAGGTGGCTCGTGAGGAGTCTGCCAGTGACATCTTCATGCCTTCAGCTTTGACAGGAAGTCTGGCAAAGTGCTAATAAGAGATGTGCTGCCATACACAAGCTTATTTTTGCCAAATGTTCTTATTTCATTTCCCATGTTTGCCACCGACCAGTAAACTATAACAAGGCAAGGAAGGCAAATTCACACCCAAATGTGAGCCACCAGTCAAGCAGAGGAATGAATAAAACAGTGCATTTTATGATAATCTAAGTGAGGGGAAGGAACCAAAGAGCTTCCCCTCCAGGATGCATGGCCTGTGCCACTCACATTATTGACCTCTCATAAACCAAATGCAGAAATCAATTCACCTTTTCAAGTGCATGTGTCATACACGGGACAGAGGAACAAATTGTGTGAGCCATCAAAACATAGAGAAAAATAGAAATATAGAGACACAATTTTCTTAACCCTCATGTGGTGTTTGGGTCTGTGGGACCCATTTCAATGTTTATTAAACGGCTTTTCAAGCTTGGATCAGTAGGTGAAACAAGATGAAAGCATTTGAAAGGACTCTGACATGGCCGGAGTTTTCCAAGTAGGAGAGATTGAATGTGCTGTTATGGCAGGTGTGCGGGCTGCACTTCAAGGTGCCATTCCACCGGTACCATCTGTTTTTAACTTCTTAATGCATTTTGGAGAGAGTTACTGTTAGCTAACCTACCTAGCTATCTATCTATCTCTCACATTTGTCAGTGTGACTCAGACGCTAGCTAAGGTTAACCATAACCTAGTTAGACCGGCAACAAAGGTGACCACTCTATGAAGATGCTGTAGTTAATATGTGGCTAACTTTCCCAGATATCTAGCTCGATCGCTTGCTACATCACGGTGTTTTGCATAAAATGTGTGGTCTTGTTTCAGGTCTCCACGCCAGTGGTGCCCACAGACACTTCCAGCTTTGCCACCACTGTTACATCACTGAGATCAGTAAGTGTCATGCTGTATAGATTTCGCTTTGTAGCTTACTGTTCAAGTTGCCTTTTGCCTATGTTTTACATAGTAGTTCAAACCTTTCTTTAGTGCATAATGGGTGTGTGGAACTGTCTAACAGTGATTTTGAAAGCCCAGTCCTACAACAAAGGAGAAGTCGGTAAAAACTTATACACTTAAACACTTATAACACTCCTCATCTGTGTGAAAATCACTGTAAATAACAGCCTTGTGAGGTTAACTGCTGATGTGATTCGATTTTTTTTTTTGTGATGAATTGGTGACTTATTGCACGTTAAGGTCATCATTAAGAATTACTGAATAGATTTTCTTCACATAGCGAGTCAGAGAGATGCACCATCCACAACCCAGAGAGAACACTGTGAGAGGCAAGAGGGTGTTGAAGGACAGCGGGGGCTAAATGAAGCTACTACTCACTTTGCAGATTTCATGTACAATTATATGCATTAAAGTTTTGACATATAGTTTACGTTACATTTTACTTAGGCCCATTTCTTTGGAAATGTATTGTTTTTCATCCTTTCTTGTCTAATTTCTAGTTCTATTGATGTTGAAGAAGATGATGCCATTGAGGAGGCCATCAGGCACAGTCTTTTAGGAGAGTCTGTGCAGTCCATACAGGATTCAAGGTATACTTGCATAGCTCATATGTGAGACAAGGTCAGTTTGGCTTTCATGTGTATTGATAATAGTTATGATCCATGATCCTTTTGTTTTGAAAGTTTGCAAAAACTTTCAGAAAAGAAGAAATTACAGGAATTGTAAAATTGCACACAGTGAGAGGGTTGTTACAACAGCATGGAAGCCAATCTACATCAGCCGAGGGACTGTGTGGACTGCCCTCCAACAGTTTAGTAGATTCGCTGAGAGTACCGATGTGCTGTATGTCACCTTTGCCAGTGACAAAGACACCAATGAAGATGCAGAAGACCTCGGAGGGCCCAGGGGAGAATTCTTCCGTATACTTGTAAAAACTTTCTACAAAGAGAGCATTTGAAAGCATAAATGTTATGTACTATATGTTAAATGTACTACTGTGCTGTGGTTGAAAAATGCTTTTTCTTAATTAAATACTGGGTAAATTGCCTCTAACGCTTTGGGCAACATACATAAGTTTAAGTCTTGATTATGTAAAACACTTTTGTATAGGGAGCACATTGGGAACTAATAGTGTGTATGCAGCTAAGTTCTAAGGACTTACTTACTGTTTGTGTTCCCTATAAAGGGTAAAAAAGTTTGTATTGCCCTCTCAGATTTGGGACACTTTAGGCCTAGTAGGTCAGCAGACTCTATGATTCTTAGCCCAAAACGTTCTGTTATAGGTTAATGGTATTCAGATTGTGGTTACAGTATCTTGAATGATTATTTTTGTCTTTAATATAAGTCTCCAAGTGGCTTAATTCCAAGACTGAACATTTGTTCAACAAGTGCAGAATGAAGTGCACCGCACTATTGGATAGATGACGTCTACCATTGTAGTCCAGTGTGGTGAACCTCCTTTCTCCTCTTGTAGTGGACCACCTTGTGAGAGGGTTCCATTTCATGTGAATGCCACTCCAGATGATGTAGCTGACATGGAAATGAGAGAAGACCTGAAGAAGGTATGATATGGGTGTGATGATAAATTCTTTTTGGCATCAACCCCAGTTTTAGAGGCATTTATTTTAACTGTGAATGCATCTTTCTTATCCTTGTGTTTCCATTATGCACCTTGATGTTGATCAAGCAGCAACCAAGGATGAGCTGGAGCAAGCAGTGGAATGCTGTGACTCATGGAGATACAAAATCAAAAGTCTTCCAAAGTCGATCAGCGTGGACAATAAAGATGCATTTGTGCAGAATGCAATACTTTTCCATGCCCTCATTCATCGACAGAGCTGTTATGATTAGTTAGTTGAGGGTTTGAAGTACTACGAGGTAAGTTTAGACTAGACTGCAGTCTAGTGTACAACAGGTAGTGAATTGCTTGTGCATGGAAACCATGTGATGGAAGCGTGCATGTATAGATCATATGATGGCTAACGATATGTTGTTTTTTCAGTTCTAGGAAACAATCACGTTTTGAACAATCTTTTATTTATTTGCCAACTGTCACATTTTAAAAGTTAAAGAATACCCTCATTTAAAAGGTCTTTAGATGACTATTTGTGTGAGAGAGGTGGAATGACAGTTTTGGCAAGCTAACACAAAAGATGGTTGATAAGATTAATGATTATTTCTTCTATTTGGAGATCATCACTATGACAATTAACTGCAACACCATATGTGTTTTTCTATTTTAGAGCCTGCATGTGCTGCAGAGCTGCTGTTTGCAGGAACAGATTGTATTGTGAGCCTGCTCGTGGTCTCAGCTGGATGTGTGGTGCAGCGTGGTGGTCATCTCCCCTCAGAGACATGATTAGAGCGCTGCTTCTCTCTAATGATGCTATTCTGGGCTGACTCACCTCCCAGCTGACAGACCGTGCTTTATTAGTTTCTTCAGGATAAACGTCTGCCTTTCCACCCTTTCCAAAGCCACATCTCAAGGGTCACTGACGGCACCGTCCTTTATTTGGTTTATTTATAAACCCTGTCCCTGTGCCTCGCTGAGCTTCTCCACACACCTGGCTGTGCATGGCTGATCACATTGATCGAGCCAAGGCTCTGCTAACAATGTGTGCTCAATAATAACAACTGTGGCGTGCCTTGAACATCTCAAATCCAATGTCTTCACACCAAATGTCAGTCATATCTATGTTGTCAAATGTCAGTGGCACAATGTGCTGATGTTGAGATAAAGGTACAGTAGGATATGTTTAGACGGTTATGAAATCCTTTATTATGCATGTGACATTATCAAAACAGAAATCTGGGTTACTCTTTTTCAGCAAAAACTGACATAAAACATTCAATGACACGTAATGCGCTATTCAAACACAATGTCAGGTATTTATTAAGGGACTGTATCATAGCATATGTATTTGTTCTTTTAGCTGAAGGGAAGTTATTTGTATAAAGTGTGAACTATTTTGGAGAGCATGGGAGGGTCTTTTAAGTTGTTCTCATTCCAGACTGACATTTATCTTATTTTTGCCTTATTATTTACTGTAAAAAAATTGTTGTTAGTAATATAGTAATAAGTAATAATAGTAAGTATAAGACCCCATCCCCAACCCAATAATATTAGTACCGTCCTTACACAAAAGTGACTGACTTTGAACTAATCCGTTGTTGTTGCATGATACAGTATACTGACTGCATTTATATGACACTTCGGCGTTAGCTAACATTGGCTAGCCGGCTTTACCAACTGCCATTTGTCCAGCTTTCATCGAGATGATCAGCAATGTCAGCATATCTAAATTTGGTGGATGATAACGCTAACAGTTAGTGAACTGGACGTTCATTATTGACGTGTTAGCTGCATTTCTCTGCAGACCATACTTTAACATGCTGAACATGAAGATCAATTGTGTGACAGAGAACTAAGCAAGAAAAACACCAGCCAAAAGAGACTTGGAGATGCTCAACTGACCATGAGCCAGATAATGACAGGACGCGGAGGTGGCCAAACCAGAGGATGAGGCAGAGGTGGTCCTATGGCCCAAATGTTTGCCACAGCTGGGGTCAAAGGGGAAAACCTATGCAAAAACTGTCCCAACAACAAAAGGGGGACAACAAGCCATTTCATGTATCGGACTGAGAGCTGGAGGCGGCAGGACGGACCCCAGTGATGTACCAGCCTGCAACTCACACAAACACAATGTCGGCTGAGTCACAACCTCAAACTGATGACAAAATAATGACTGCCATTAAACACATTGAAACTAAAGTTAATGACAATAGACCTGAACAGCCTACATTTGCACTATATTATAATGATCATGAAGGGTTTAGAAAATTGTGAACACACAAATGATAAAGTACAGCCCTGACACGCTAATGTATGTCTAGTAGTGGTCTCTGGTGCCATCTGGCGTAGCATCCATAACATCACACCTCATCTCATGCACACACTCACACAGCCATCCTGCTACTTGCAGACAGACCCATTATACTGCCCAGCACATTTCGGACTGACCAGATGTTAGTTTTGAGAAAGTGTGGTACAAGGAAAGTCAGAAAGCTGAAAGCTTTTGCTTACAATATATTTTCTGGACAAATAAGGCTGCTGCTGTTTCTGTGTCTCTGTCTCAAGCACAAAATGAGCTGTATGAGGGTCCATGTCCACACGTTTCGCTGGCCAAAGCCTGCCGGATGGCAATGAAAGGATATGGGGGCGTGGCTCCATACACAGATGCAGCTGACTGACATCAGTCCCGTGGAATGGGATCCCAAAACGCTGTACTGCAAAAAGGGAGATGTATACAGGACAGCATTTACATTAATCACACTTAATTAACAGTTAATAGAAGTGATGAGCTCATTCATGTTGTGCATCTTTCACACACCATGGTTAAACATTCACTTGTTGACATGGCTGAGCTGTCTGAGGTGCCCTTATGGGCGCCTCATAAAAATGACGTTGGCCTGATGAAAGGCACCACACCTCTTGTAGTTCACCCAAAGTCTGATTTTCGTCCATACATGAAGCAATACCCACTTAAACAAGAAGCGCTCGAAGGTATTAATCCTGTTTTTGATTTGTTGTTACAAGATCGAGTCATTATTTCCTGTGAAGACAATTTGTGACACAGGTCAGCCAACTGAGCGACGTTTTGTCCAAGATCTACAGGTAGTAAAGCTGCGGTGTATCCACGCGCAACTTTGGTGTCAAATCCTCATACCATTTTGTCATGAATTCCATCAGACACTACTCATTTTTGTGTTGTTGATTTGGCCAATGCCTTTTTCACCATCCCAGTACATAAAGACAGTCAATACTGGTTCGCCTTTTAACCACACCTGTTCCCCATTACTCACCTGCCAGTGATTCCCTCATCAGTCACTTCCCTGTGTATACCAGTCGCTTTTCTTTGTTCTGGGTCAATTCATACTTGATTAATAACTTGTCATTTGCTTAGTTTCCATGTTCCCGTTTTGCCCTTTGTATGTTCCCTGTGCTTCTGTCTCTGAACCTGGACTTACCTGTTACCTGTCTTCCTGCCTGCCTACCAATATTTGCATGTACACTAACAATGTACAAATAAATCATTGAACTGCTCATGTCTGCCTGCGCTGTATGCATTTCCGTCCTTTCCCGGCTGCCTGAATTACTCCCCCAAACAGAATGAATCAACCAGTCTCGGACCCAGCAGACAGTCCTCGTCTCTGCCTGCCTTTCACCTGGGAGAATTTTGGGGTGACCAATGAGGGATTTGTTGAGGAACTAAACTTCCTGAAGGCACTCATCATCTTTTGGAAGTGGGACCATGAGTTTGCCCAGATTTTGGCATTTAACAGGTGGAAGTTGTATTCCAGCACTTCTCCTCAGCTTGTTTTTTCTGTTCTTTCTAGTGCTGTCCTGTCTTCGTCGCCAGCCTACAGAGCGGCTCCCTCTACGCTGCCAGCCTCCTGGTTGCCCTCCTGAGTGGCTCCGCACATCTAGTCCTAAGCCTGAAGGTTCATGCTTGGCCTCTGCCCAGCCCCTTAACTGTCTGCCTGAGGTATCTCACACCGGCCCTGTCCAGCCACCAGGACATTTAGGCTGTGGTTGCACCACTTGACATTGTGGGATATGGAGATCTCACACTCATGGGTCCTCATGCAGATTCACACATCATGCACACACATAAAACATCACATCTATCTGTGCAACGATGGTTACGATATCATACAACGTTTCTTGATATTTTTCTTACATCTTCTTGATTCTTTCTGTTCTCCATTCACACTCTACCCCACTGGTCAAAATCTGGCGATAAATTTAACAATTCAGTGTGGATTGGCCTTGATAGCAAGCCATGTTTGCCACGTGCTCTTCCACTGTTAAGCTAAATTACCTCATGCAAGAGACCGCGTGGGCAAAGGGGGAATGTCTCTGCTATTAACTCTGCATGGTACATACAGGGATTTTCAGTGTTTGCACAAGAATTTTGCAGAAAATATATGGTTTGTGCAGCTAACACATCAGGGGATATTCATATGCCACCTGCCGGTCATCCACCACTAGATAAACCATTTGACAATTTTATGAGGGATTTCATTGAAATATCTCCATGTGAGGGAAAGAAATCCTGTCTTGTTATTATGTTCAGTAAATGGGTTGAGATTTTTCCATCTGCCAAACAGGGTGTATTTGCAGTGGCCTGCTAACTAATAATTCCTAGGTGGGGCATTCCAACCATCATCAGCAGGCTATAACGGACCAGGGTTTGTAAGGCAAGCCCTGTCAGAAGTTTCACACTATTTGGGTTTTTGACATACGTCACCGTTGCTCCTACCTCCCAGAGTGCAGGTGCTGTAGAGCGTGAACATGGCACCATCAAAGCAAAACTAGCAAAATGCTGTGATGAAACTGGTCTCTCATGGGTAAAAGCACTCTCACTGGTGCTTTTTCACATGCCCACATGCATAAGAAACATGGTCTCGATCCATTTGAAATTCTGTTTGGGAGACCACCACAGATAGGAATAGGTCCGATCAGACATTCTGTCCCAACTACAATATCATGTGATGATAAGATATTGTGCCAACCTGCCTGTTACTGTCAGCATTGCATTCACAGGTAAAAAGTGCCTTACCATATGCAGCCACAGCGATTATCCATAACCTGAAGCCAGGAGACTGGGTCCTCATTAAAGACCATGGAAGACACCACTGGAAGCAGAGACAATACCATGGTCCGTTCCAAGTGTTATAGTCCACCAAAATAGCTGTAAAGGTCCAAGAAAAGGCTAACTGGGTCCACGCCAGCCACTGCAATCTCATCCAGGAACCATACGACAACACAGGGCAATTGGTGTTTCCCCCTGTTAGAATGTTGTTATTTCTTGTGTCAGATGTCTCATTGTCAGATCCATCGACAGGTCAGTCACACACCAGATACCTTCCCTGATGGACAAGCAGCCATTGCTGATCAGCTGGGTCCGATAAAGAATCCTAGACAGAATGGAAATCCCCCTGTCAGGGTTGCAGCCCATACAAAGACAGTCACAGTGATGACCACAACAAACTGAGAATCTTAATTAAAGTGTTGCTTTCCCCCACTCTTGCTCGTCCACACTAGAATGTCTATGTTCTTCAAAAACAGAAGAAGCAGAACATTTCTGTTTGTCAACTAATGATGTGAAAATGTGTGCATTTGTCGATAAATTTCATGATAAATTTTGTATATAGTTTGTGGCCATGGTATGACCAAAAGGGGAATTGTAAGAGCAAAACTTACCAGTACCATATATAGGCATGTAATATCATGCTGTTGAAAGAGTATTTTTCTTTTTTCCTGTGTGAAAGTTTTCATCTGACCTTTTATTTGTTCAATTCGCCACAAGGAAATACACAATCTCCACCACAATCTGTAAGTGCTGGATGTGTAAAATAAGCAACTCTTTGCCATGTAAACTTAAGAGATATGTCGATGCTGTGTTTCCACTTCCCCCAAGTGGCAAAAAAAAATCAGTTGCAGCATTTTTAAGAAAAATAAGGATGACAATAAATACAAAACTGATATGGAGATGTTTAAATTAAACTCTCAAATTTAAATTGTATAAACAGATACAACAGAAAAAGATTTTCTCTAGTTCTTCAAAAACAAAACACTAGAAACGGGGGAAAGCACTCTACTGTATCTGCACAGTCACCAGTTGTTTTTGTTTATTTTTCTTTTGGATGACCCCATTCAGCTCCATCCACAGTCCCTTGTGGATTGTGCTCTCCATTTGGCTGTCCTGGTTTGGGAATTGCATTAATCATCCAAAGACAATACTCTTGTTGGTGGTTTAAGGAGGAGTAATCCTGGTGTGAAAAGTTCATTATTTGTTCTATGTTCAGTAGTTGTTAGGGAATCTCTATTTGTGAGGGAAATTTTAATTTTATATCTGGCATCTTAAGGGTCAGTGGGTAAAGGCACAGGTGGTGATATTGTGGGTTACAGAAGAATAAAAACCTTGAACATTTGCAGGAGAGAGACGTTCAATGCAGTGGAACAAGGTTCACATGGACATGTCATCATGAATACACCCAACTTTTGGATTGTAAAATTCTTGGAAAGTGTATTTGTTGGTAAAATGAACTTGGTTGTTGAGTTACCTCTCTCACCTTTACTTCTTCAAATGTCGTCCCCCTTTTCTTCAGATTGTATGCTTTAACAATCATGGATACTCGTACGCGCTACATAAAAACTGATGTCATGGTGCCTGGCAACAGTGTTGTTTTCTTTTGTTACTGACATAAATTATGAAATACATTCACTTTGTGTGCAGGAGAGAAGAGATGTGAATATGAATGGAATGATGACAGAATGAGCAGTGAGGAACCCTGACGCCTCTTATGCTGACTAGTTTGCACTGGGAATGTTTCAGTTGAGGATCAGTGGGAGCAGCAGGAGGACCAGGAACTCAGCATGGCTACTTACATATTTATTTAGGGCATATCCCCTCCATCTGTGCCTGTATCAATAGTGACACTTCAAAACACAGAAACAGCCACATCTCTTGAATACCGAAGGTGCAACAGATTTTTAGCTGCCACATGTGAAAGACTCAACCAATGACACAGTAAAACCTGAGTTAACATAAATGCCATTTTAGCCAGAATTCTCATGTATGGAGTGTAATAGTCAAGATCACAGCAGCTGAGAATACGTACAAGATCTGCAGCAGAACCAATGTAGAGCAAGTAGCATATGATAAATCGCAGGTTAGGAGCTGTGTTGAGCATGTAATTAATTTCACAGTGATGACCCAAAATCTTCCTCCCTGATATCTACTTACCAGTTTTGGTGCAAACACAACCACAGCTGGCTGTGAGCACAGATGACTGAAGATTCCTAAACCTGTGTTCTTCAGAGAGTTATACACAAATGAGTCATATCTGTGCAAAAGACAAGGTCTTGATGAAGTTTATATGTTGATTTCTGCATGCTTGTGCAGAGAGTTTGGATCAATGGGATTGAAAGAATATGTGAGGTCTAAAAACACGACTTAGTGTATCTTCTGTGTTCAATAATGCTTTAACTGCTAGATCATTTCCTAGGAAACAACTTACTGTCCTCTTGTGAGGATCAAATCTATTGCTGTGATATCACAGCTGTATGCTTTGTGACCATTTTGTGGTCAATGAAATGCACGGTGAACCCTTTGATCAGCGCTAATGAAATCAGGTTCCCACTCCATTCAGCACGCAGTGCGTCCCACTGAATAGATAGCAGCACCGCAGGTTGAGTTTTGAGGACAACACACAGATAATGTGTTGCCAGAGGACACAAATTATATAACAGTCAATAGAAAGATCACAAGATTTGTATTATGTATATTTCCAAGACATCACTAACTGTACATAGTATATACACATACACGCACACAATTTCTGTCACAGTCTTCAAACCTCATATTCTGAAGAGGCACAAGAGAGAAGATAATACACATTAGTCACCACATTGTGATACTGGTGCCATCATGCCATGGAAAACAACCCAGCATCACTCTGGGTGTCTCCAACTCCACAGGATGCGTGTCATTAGAAATGTGGCTAAAAAGTAAAAGAGGATCAGGAATCCTTGAGAATAAGACCCCGATGAGTGTTATAAGGTTTAAATTTCAAATCATCAGGAAAGTTATGTTAAAATAAATAAAACTGAAATATAAATAATGTCAGTAAGCTCAGAAGAGGAACATCATTTTAAGAAAAATGTCTCCTAACAGGAACCCTTGAGGCCAATTTTGAGGTCAAAGCAAAGATGAGGTTGATCCAACACTTTCTTTCTGTGACCCTACAGAATTAAGTGGTGCCCTGGTTTAGCTCTATACTGAGCTGATAGGAAGCCTTTATCTGGAGTGGTACACCTTTGAAAGCCTTTCAAACTAAGACATCATGCCGTCATCCAACTGCATAAGATATTGTTCTCAAAATGTGCCAACTGGAGCTCTGTCACACTGACTTTAGAGCCAAATTAAACTGACTCCTCTTCACACAAATGCTGGGAGAGCCCAGTGTAATGAAAAGGGCCTACACCAGTTCATCCACCGTCTGCTCAAAGACTGAGTCATTTAAAAAAATAACATCTAAAGCTGTACTTTATTTTTAATATTAACAATTGATCAAATGTGTAATGTGAAAGAATTCCCCTCAGCTCTAATGATCCCTATTTTGGATCATTGTTGTGGTTGTGGTTTGAACAAAAATGCTCTGACATACAGTCGTATTTAGCAGCTAAGGAGCAAGATATTTTATTTCTCTCAGGCGTTTGCGTAAACCAAAAACAGCTAAAAAGAGGGAGAATATTGGACTTAAATTCATCTTGTGGCCAGAAACACGACTCCAAAACAATGATAATGTTGCTCCGTGTTTACTGGATGTGTAAATAAGCAACTGTTTGCTAACGCATACATTTATTCACTAATTCAACAACCTGATAAGGTGATTATTTGTCAGTGTTGTGTTTTCATTCCCAGAGTAGCCAAAAAAATCAATTAATGTAGCTTTAATGGTCTGGCTAGAGCAATAATAGAGTTCAGAGATTTTAATATGTGATTAGTTTGGCATCAGAGTGTTCATGTCTATGTCTGATCAGAGTCTGCATGAAGGTTGCAGTGTCATGTGCCTTTCATATTTTACAGAAATAATACTTTTTTAAATTATTCCAAATTTATGAATTCTCTGTACAGCAGTTTCGTCATTTGTCAGCAATGTGGTCATTTAGATGTATTCTGTCAAATTAGGTCAGTTAGGGCTTTAAAGTGATTACATCCCTGTATTGAACTATCAAGCTTAAAGGTCCCTGAAAACATTTCTCAATTAGCCTCATATTCTGAGTGATGGGGTCCTGTATGAACACAACATTTTCAGCTAAAGTTCAACCAGTTTTTGGTTATTTTACATGAGAGATATCTGCATTTTGTCCGTGCTGTTGTCACTGGTTTGAAGTGGGTGCAGCTAAGTTGGAAAAAGGTGATGTCACATATTTTGTGCACCAATCAGAGTTTAGCAACGTTTGGCTCAAAATCTGTTGACAGTTGTGGGATTGTTTGCTTGCATTTCCAGCACTGTCAATCAACTGTGATCAAACGACTTCTTGCTAAAACAGATTAGCTGAGTTTTTGAGCGCTAAATTCTGAAAAAATATTAACTTTTAATGTTGCCTCTTTAGTCATCGATACGTAATGTTAAATACTTTAACAATGGATGTTTCATGTATTAATCATATAGTGTGTGCAAACAGCTCAATATCTGTTGCATTGAGATGACACCAGTCAAGCACTGGTCTAAAACACGGCAGAAATAGGATGTAAGATCTCAAAGCAGGCAAACTTATTCAAAGTCCTCTTCTGTGATTACTAACTATTGATGACATATCAGTGCACTCATGCTTTTAAAGTGACTGTAGGTGGAAGTTAGAAAGACACAGAGTAAATGGTACTCTTCTGGTCTGATTGAATCCCAGGCTGCTGTGTCTACTTAGAGAGGTGATCTACCTCTGGGATGTGGAGTGCTGTGAAGCAAAGATAACTGGTTCTTATCTCGATCTGCTCAGTCAGGTATGAGAGCTCCAGGCCCAGGGGAACACCAGCAGGGATCTCGGTGCTATGGGCCTCACAAGCACACAGGGAACCAGGATGTAAGATGAATTTTCCTTCCCTGTAACCAAGCACTGTGTTTTTTAATTATGTCTATTATCTTCCTCGCACAAAGTATTTTTGCCAACAGGCTAACAGTCAGATCACCGTCGCAGTGTATTATTGTCACTGTTTTTAATTGAAATCATACAGGGAAAGGTTTTAAAAATTGGGAGAGTTGTGATTCAAGCAGAGAGAGCCCTCGCTCACTCTGCCTCCTGTTGTAAACTCTGATACGAATCCTGCCTGGTCTGTGTGCGCAAACAGCAGGACACAAACACCGACGGCTCAGCCAATTATGTCAGCTAGACTGCTCAGATTTAGCGAGTGAAGGGAGGACGTAAGAGATACGCAGGTGATACTATGCTTTAAACACCAGGATGCTGATTTATTACTCTCTAAGACCTGTTTGACAGTACATGCAGTCATTTGACATTAAAAAAAACCTTCCTTTAGGTCCATTCAGATCAGTTCATATCACTATGATTGACTGGATGGTGATGACATACAATCAATCATGGGTAAACATTTTTACACGTGGTAGTGGCGTGGTTCTAGGGATGGCAGTGATGGCCAGTTGGTCCACCACTTGTGTCCAGACTAGAATATATCAAAAATTATTGGATGGACTGATATGACATTTTGCCCAGATATTAATGGTCTCCAAGGGATGAATTCTACTGACTTTGGTGATCCCTGATCTTTCCTCTAGCACCACCATGAGGTTGACATTTATGGTTTTTAGTCAAATGTCAGGAAAACGAATGGCGTTTGTCTCTATTTCTAAATAGCAAATGTTAGTGTGCTAAAATGCTGTAATAAGATGGTTAACATGGCAAACCTGCTGAAGATCAGCATGTTTACATTGTCATTGTGAACATTTTAGCATACGGACGTTAGCATTTTGCTCATCACTGCCTCACAGGACCTCTAGCATGGCTATTATAGGCTGCAAGAGCCAACCAGAAAGTGTGTGTAAGAGGACTTCATCTCTGAAGAGCTGGAATGCATTCAATGTGAAAGCATTCATTGTCTCACAGCTTCTTTCTTTTGGCACCCAGCAATAATTACTGACTTGTGATTGTCCTCTGGTACCTGCCAGCATTTCCCACCTCCTAACACAGCTGATCCGGCCCAGCTGCAACACACTTACACTGTCTTTCACTTGCTACGGTTTCTTATCAGGAACCTTAAGAACAATCAGCTCTCTAAACAAATGCTCAATTCACCAGCCTTTTATTGTTAGAGCAGGATTGTGGCTGAATAAATAGTTACTTAAATTTATTAGACAAGGTATATAAAGAGATGTCAAGTTTAGCCTACGATAGGTTGATTCAGTTGCTCAGTGATTAATTATGGATGTACCCAGTGGAGCATGATTCAGTATTAAATTAATAGGTGGCAGGTATCCTGCCTTGCAGCCATGTTTATGAAGCTTCAGATCTATTGTTAGTTCTGTCACCTAGAGAGGACTCATTTTGCAGAGGCCAGGCTGATCCTGTTCAGTCCTGTCATGTCTGATTCTGCAGATGAGCCCTGACATCCTCAAGGATGGACAGGAATGATTTGACGTCATGAACAACAACAGAAACAGAAAAAGCTCTTTCCCCACCTTGTGCTGCAGAGGAGGTGTATTTTGGTCAGAGTGTCTCATGGTGTCAAAGACGTCACAGTCTCAGGGGTGTGAACCGAGTGAAGTTCTCTAACTCACTGTCAGAACATCCACTCATCCACACTGATGTACCCACATACTCTGACAGACCCAAACTTCTGACAGATACAGCTCTGATAAAGTCTGTGATGAATTCACAGCACAAAACAGTGCTTGCACTGAATTGTATTTAAAGCCACATCAACCTTTTCGACCGTATTCTATAAATCTGTAACTAACACAGACATAGAACACTATACATGCAGTTTTTAAAAGGTTTAGATGAACAAAAAGGTGTTGAAGGCCCTGTAATCTCTAAACACAGATAGGTGTCCCTGGACGTATTTTGATGGTTGTGTATTTTCTCTGTAGTGTTTCATTAGATAACTTATTTGATAGCAGGGAGAGTTTCAGCTCTCCGCTCGATGGGGGGTAGACACATTGGTAAGCTTTTGATTTGGCAGAGTGAACAGAGGTGTGACAGATCCTACCAAAACATCAATTTTGCCACTAATTACTTCTGTAGTTAGTGAGGCTCAAACTCTGCCTGAAACTACACAAGATAAATTGTTGATTTAGAGGGCACCAGGAAACAAGATTGTGAAACATATAGAAGAAAGTGGGAGTGCATGAGTGTTCAGTTTGGATAGTGATGTTAAAATTCATAATAACATAACAATATTGTCATCTGTAGATATATCTTGACCACTTGATTACTGACAAGCCATTAAGGCCACTCCTATTTCAATATCCAATTAAAGGCTCCACAACAACTCTTAATAAGTGGGGTGTAGAGTTGACAGGCAACCAATTCTGAAGCATCAAGCCCTCTACTTCATTAGGGAGAGGTTGAGCTAAAACAGAAAATTCAACACTGAGGACATCAAAGTGCCCACTCTGCAAAATGAGTAACAAACTCCTTATTAGATATGCACCAATCTCCTAGGATACAGCCGACATACACAATGATCACCCGGCAAAATTGTTGCCTCTATAATGCTCTTGAATAATGCTCCACACAATTACTGCTCACCAGAAGGGCAGGTGTTGGTTTGCACTGCGAGATGTGAAAGAACAGATGGAGTGATGAAGGAAGAAGGAGGCAGAGGAGGAGTGGAATCATTTCAAGATTTCAAGTATGAGAAAGTAGCACTTCTCAATATGAAAAGATCAAAGTGTCTGGAAATGTGTTATACTTCACGGGACATAATCATGAGTGGATGAGGGGGAAAAAATCACTTGCAGCATATGTGAGGGGTGGCAGGTTTTTAAGCTGCTCTGGAGGCATTTTCCTAAATCTGCCGAGGTAGGAGGGAGGCATGGAGCAGTTCAGTGCAAAGCTGCAACAGGTTTTGTGCCAGTTCATTGCTGTCGCAGCCCACGCATTCGCTTGATACAATCGCAGAGACACCAAATGCCATGAGAATGTCAAACTCAGTCTTTAAAGGGACAACCAGCACAGAAAACACAAACAGCACAAAAAACAACAGAGGATATATGCTCTGATTGAAAAAATATGTCAAAATGCAAATGAGGTTGTCAAGATGGAAAAGATAGGCAGAATTTAAAAAAATAACCCAAAAAGATCTCCCTTATGAGTTAATTGTATAAAAACAGCTTGTGTGAATTTTTCTGTATTCACAATATCAAACATCTCTCTGTATGACAGCAGCAGATTTCCATGGTAGAAGACTCAGGTCTGCTCTACAAGATTGGGGAGATGTGTCTGGTTTTGTCAAAGGTTTGACAATTAATTATCCTTAAAGGAAGTTATCCTGAAAAGGGGAATGTGCAATACATCCATATTTAAAGCTAACATGAGAGTCTGAGAGACACATATGTGCAAGTGGCATATGATTGCAAGGGTTAAAGTCTAAAACCACAAAGAGTGTGACATATCAGTGCAAGATTTGTAAAGGTTTGCTGACATCATTGTTGAATTTCCCTCTGCTCTCTGATAAGTCAGTGATGCCAGACATTTAATCAACATGCGATTTTAAAAATAGACATGGTGGCCAATTCATGGTCTGCTACCAAGATAATCAATTCCACGTTTCATATATTCATTTTGAGCTTATTTCCATTTTCATTTCTCTTGACTCCATTTCCTTTCTTTTTTCTTGAAACATTAACATTGGTTGGAGATTAAGGCCAGACATCACATTTTCTGTTGCTGACATTGTGAGCAGAAGCTAAATTTGATAACTATTGATAACTTTTACATGTGCTTTGTCAGGATCTATAAATAGTCTCAGAGCTACTGTAGTCTGTTGAGTAAAAATCTCACAATGCAGATGGAAGAAAAGGTTATATTTAGAAAGGAGGGGAGGAAAAGCAGCAGCTGCGATGTAAGATATCTGAAAATGGAAAGTGCTCCCAGGGGTGGCAGAGCTTATTCTCTCCATTTTAATTATTTATTTTCCCTTTAATATGCCGACGACGACAGCATCGCTGGGGCAAAGATCACATTGTATGCGGACTGCTGACGTTCTTGTGGCTCCCCATGCTAATGAATGTGTCTAAACCAGTGAGCTTTGGCCTTGTTCTGATCCCTTGTCCATCATGTCCCTGTGGACAGCAGGCCTGTCCATCTCCAATCAAGTACATAAAAATTCTAATTCAACATTATGTACCATTAAATAACAGTTTATAACAGACAATCAGCTCTTAAAATAAAAACTATTAATTTGGGGGCATAGGTCACAGCTTCCTTCAGGTTGTTTGATACTTACACTAAGAGTTGCACTCTTCCAGATATAACACAAGTCTTTATTTGATATTTGACCAGATCCTTGCACAGACATTTCTATTACAATGTCTCTTGTATGGGGTAACACACATTCTGTTGACTTGGTGAATACAGTATGTGCTGTTTTATAAAACCAGCCTCGTAAACAACATCTCTCCGGGGGCTGAGAAGGCAATCACAGGTGAGAAATCACTGCCAGCATTGACGACTGGAGTCCTGAGACATCAAGTCGAATGGGTCATAAAGTGATTAGTCCCAGTCTCAGAGGAAAAGAGCAGGGGTCAGAGGACTAATGATTGAGCGTGGCGGCGGTGGTGTGCGGCTTACTTGTGCAAGTGAAAAAAAAAATACCATCATCAAAAAAGTATTTGAGTAAATGCCATGAAAGCCTCGCTGTCCTTGGTGGAATGTTATGTGTCTGATTTACCTGTTCCTTGCGGGGCTGAGAACATCACTGTTCTCATTAGAAACTGCTTCTGTGCTGTCTCATAGCAACCTAAAAATAGAAATGTCCCTATTAGGCTGTATAGCTGTGATGGCTGCTACAAGTTTTGGCCTCTTTAATTGTGCAGTAAATATATAAATATAGGTGTGAAACATTTTTGCTCTATCTCTGCATATATTGAGCAGTGAAACAAACCAATCACAGACACAATTGGATTGGATCTTTGTGTAAATAAGCTCACATTATTAATTGATGTCATTCTATGGGGAAGGGCGGGGGATCACAGCTTGTAAAATATGATATCTGATTTTAATGTGAAAGGAAGCCCATGAATGTACCACATCGGCATTTCCTGCAAGAAGCAGTGTGATGGTGACCCACAACAGATTCCTTTGTCATATTTTACTGCCGAAATACCTTCGCTGTACCATTTATTACATGGGAGATAGGAAGACTGTCTTTATTCTGACAACTGGCACTGATGTTCCTCACTGCAGAATGATGAAATCTTATTTATAGCACAGAGTTACTATCTGAAGCATGAATTCACTAATAAAAAGCAGCATAACCAGTAACCAGCAATATTGTTATTCCCTCATTTCCATAGCGTGTAGGCCCCACAGTGTCTCTTGCTTTCATTTGCAAATTGTCCTTTTGAGATACTTAAAATGAAATCCACACACACGGCAGAACATGTGCGTGCCTTTGAGAGGAAACACTCGTTGCGTTTGCGCCCTGGAGCTATGAAGATCAGGACAGAGGTTTTCATCAGACGCAATTTATTTTGGTCTGAGTCTGACGTCAAGAAAGCACAGTTTCATTCAACAAGCAAGAAAGTAAGTTATTTATAACCCGCAGCATCTCCAGGTTGTGATCCTTGAGTGCGCAGTGAAAGGAATACTCCCCATTGGACTGGTGTACTGTGCCTCCATAACAAAAGCCGCACAGCTCGTGTGCTGTGGTGCCAGAGAGGCACAGCGTCCTGACACCGACACTAGGACGCATCGGCGGGTCACGGCAGAACAACAGGCATATAGGGAAGAACGGCAGCAAACTTTCTTCTTTGAATCATTCATTTCCCCGATTTCTTCCCTCTTACATGACAAAATTGCCGAATACTCTGAGCATGGGAAACCTCTCCTCCGACCAGGTAAGAGAAATAGCAAACACCAAGTTGCTCTGCGAAATTACTAAATGATAAAATGACCGAAGACGGAGGTTAATTAATTCAACGTTCTGTCGTTATCTTGCGTACTTCATCACAGGGGAGGCTGGTAAGAAATACATGAACCTAAGGCATTATACATAACACAAGATGTATGGGCAATGTTATATATAACGTGAATGCATCTTTACATTATTCACACCATTTCAAATGCAGCGTGTAACGGAGAAATAGACGACCAACCCAAGAATCTGTAATGGAGCGCGCCTCTGTCACCAAGTTATAGAAAAGGAGAACCATGGACAGCGACTCTTGCACCTCACAGTGTGCCGTTATTTAATATCGCCCGTCGAAACACACGTTTGTATTGTGGTATTTCAGTTTGAGATATCAAAACAATCGCGTGGACGTACAGTCTCTTAGACATATTTTTGTTCCAGTAGAAAAAGAAGAGCAAGGCTGGTGTTTTTGCGCACTTCTTTTGGTGGCTGCTTTTGTTCGACGTTCTGCGTCGCCTCCACAAATGTGATGGGAGAAGACACAAGCAAGCTGCTGCTGTCTTGACAGAAATAATGTGATAAACTTTGATTTTGAAATCCAAAATATCACCGCCTTTTCATCCATCAGTATTTATTTGTGAATCTAACAGGTGCTGTTACCATTTTGTCTCCTGCGTAGACATGATAGTTGGGCATTTTCCACTTTGGAAAACGCAGTTTGTTACACCTTACCGTCATGCGAATTATTAGATAGAAAATATTTTTTCTATATCAAAAATCTATAATAGTAAGTTATATTTATAACCTTTAAGTTGTAACAGACTGCCACCTGCTGGTGGTGATTATTTAGCAAACAATTAGAGGACCAAACCATATAAATCTTAAATTATATAAATTTTGCATTGTAAGCTGAACTAATTCAATGATTTGTTCAAAGGGCTGTGAGCTGTAAGTTCAACACTGACAAGATCTGTGATTGGCTGGGAGATGGCAGACATACTGGAGCTGCGAACAGATGGAAACTCACTCCTGAAGGCGGTGTGGCTCAAACGCTTGAGACTCACCAGGCTCCTGTTGGAAGGAGGTGCATATATCAACGAGAGCAATGAACGTGGAGAGACGCCACTCATGGTGGCCTGCATGTCCACACACACTGACCAGCAGAGTGTCAGCAAGTCAAAGCTGGTGAAATATTTGCTGGACAACCAGGCAGATCCCAACATACAGGACAAAGCAGGCAGGACAGCTTTAATGCACGCCTGCATCCACAAGGCTGGACACGAGGTTGTGGATCACCTGCTGTGCAATGGAGCTGATCCCAGTCTGGAGGACAGGAGCGGGGCCTCGGCCCTGGTCTACGCCATCAATGCAGATGATAAGGAGACACTAAAACTGCTCTTGGATGCATGCAAAGCTAAAGGCAAGGAGGTAATCATAATCACCACAGACAAGTCACCATCTGGCACCAAGACTACCAAACAGTATCTAAATGTCCCCCCATCACCAGAGCTGGATGAGAGGTTCTCACAATCATACTGCACCTCTCCATCTGACATTGATGTTACTGCATCTCCCACACCTGAGCAAGAGCAACAGAACACAGTCTTCAGTTTCCAGACAAAGCTGAAAACCTCTAGTTCAGCTTCAAAGCTGGTCAACGGGCCCACATCTCCAACACGCCGGGCTGCAAACCCCAAACGTGCACGTTTGCCTCAGCTGAAGAGGCTACAGTCAGAGCCTTGGGGGCTGATTGCTCCTTCTGTCCTGGCTGCAGCCGCAGCCCATGAGGAGAGTAAGAAAGCCAGCTCTGATGAGGATGTTGTTGCAGGGGTAAACGGAATCTCCCTGAGTAAGAGGTCAGCTTTATCTCGACAGAACAGTGTGGATGGGAAAGACAGCTTATTCCCACTGGTGGGTGAACAACCCTGCAAAATGACAACCTCACTATCAGTTCCTCCAATGTCCAAAGCATCATATGAGCGATCTCTAGGCCAACACCAGCCACTGGCACGGCGCAGTACTGTGCCCACAGAGCAGGAGAACAGCTGCAGCAGTGGACTCGTCAGTCTGAGAGACACAATGCATAGGAGACGTCTGGGCAAAGATCACTATGACTCAGACTCACAGCTCTATTCAGACTCTGCCATGTTAGACTCTCCTAAGATCCCAGTGGAGCGAAGGAAACTAAACACTTTTCCACTAGCGATGCTGACCAGCTCCAGAGAATCTCTAGACAGCAATGCCAGCTCATCCTCTCCCAGTACAGCACGCAGGCGTGCACCTGGCCTCCTGGAGAGGAGAGGCTCGGGCACGCTGTTGCTGGACCACATCTCCCACACCAGGCCCGGCCACCTGCCCCCTCTCAATGTCAACCCAAACCCTCCCATTCCTGATATCGGGGCCAGTAGCAAGCCCTCTTCACCTCTGGCCACAGGTATTAGATCTATAGCTCCAGTAGCACCAAACACACCAAAGAGAGGCTGCCTCAAGTCCAAGAAGAAACTTGTGAGAAGGCACTCTATGCAAGTGGAGCAGATGAAACAGCTTTCTGATTTTGAAGAGCTGGCTCATTAGTTAGTGTTTATGCAGCAGATATTGTGGGAGAAGAAATGTTGTAACCATAAATTGTCAGGATGTACATCCATATATATTTATATATATATATATATATATATATAAACAGAAACTGAGCAATATAGATAGATTTTCTCCGTGTTACACCCAACCTTAAGCATTATTATCTTTTCTTCACATCTGCTGTATATGTATTACAGGTTTGAATGTAAATGCCAAGACATGGTACTATTCCTCTGAACTAGCTCTCTTACATGATAATGTAATGTGTAGGGAACATACAGGGTCCATTTGTAGCCATCAGGTCACTTGGGTGCACTTTGTGCATATGTAATTAGCACCATTAATGGGCTTTCTTTGGAAAAGAAAAATGTGATGCACTTGTCTGAGATGTAGCTTTGAGTAAGATGAAATTTGACTGTTTGTAGCAAATTTGTACAAAGTGCCTTCAAGATAAAGAAACCTAAAAAAAACATGAGTGGTCAGATAATGTATTAGGAGCATTTTAAATTAATGATGATGTAACCAAAATGTGTTTTATTTCAATATTGTTGGTCTCACATGACTCAGAATACACGTGATGTGAATGAATGAAAAATATGCCTTAAGAAGCAGATAGACTGATGGGCTATGTATAACAGCACTTTATTGCCCAGGAGGCTGAAAATGTTGCTATTAACAGTGTAACAAAACATTTCAGAGCATATGTAATTATTATGTGATGAATTCAAGTAACAGTGAGTAATATTTGAGCCCTTAGTCAACACAGACATTGGTGAAATTAGTCAATTAAAATGTCATTTCACGCTAATGGCAATCAAAAACTAAAGATCATACAGCTTCCGTGTAACTTACCCATGAAGCATTGCTTCTGTTTAAAAGAAAACATAATTTAATCCATAGTATTTTTGCAAGTAGTTTGTGGTATATTCTGAATAAATGTCTATCCCTTGTGAATTTCTCGTGTTTTCTGTTTGATTACTCGTTTGTCACATTAAATAGGAGCTCAGCTGATAGTAGCCACACAGATGCTCATTAGAAAGAGCACCAGTCCTTCCTAAGGCCACTTGGCAGTCCATTGGTACTGTGATGATGACGATCATCATCATCATCAATGTCACTGTGATTATGGCAGACCAACCACAGACACTCATATCCCACAACTTCTTGACAGCTTCATCATCCCTAGATCCTGAGGGTCCGCTGTTTTACGGGCGCAGCCGCTGTAATCAGTGCAGAATTGAATGTTAAACATGTGACTCGATCTGTTCTTACTGTGCTGATTTAGTCACAAGAAATAAGTTAGCATTCATGATACAGTGATGAATAAGAATGGGAGTCACATAGTAACTAACTATGTAGAAATATTGAAATGTCTTGTTCAAGGTAATGATGGTAATTCAGATGATTCCATGATGAGCAACATATTGGCACATTTTCCTGTTTATTAGGAGGAAAATATACCACTGCCTGCAAAACACTGTTTCCACAAAAGAATCAATCAATATTTTGTATTTACTCATTCCACAGAAATTTCAGCTTCTTAGATTATTAGACAGCAGATTTTTTTTAAAAAAGGTGCAGAGTCTGAAGCTTTTTCTTTAATTTACGCAGAGCATTCACTAGCAGAACAGTTCTGGGATCAGATAATGTCTGCAGAAATTGAAGGAAATACCTCCTCTGCCAAGGTGGGATAACCAGCTGGTCAAAGCAGGCCACTGCCCCCATTGCCCCCAAATGCCCCAGGTTTACTGTGTGGCCACTGGTTTGTGGTAATTTGATTAATTGTTATTTTGTTTAGGATTCTGGGAACATGCACTACTAAAGCACAAAATCCACTGACTTGAGGAGGGGTGTTAGTTGAGTCCTGTTTTATTAACAGGTCTTGACGCCTTTTCTTGAAAGGGAACCCTGGGCTAAAATCTAGTAAAAAAGTTTAGATTAGTTAGTTCATTTTTATATCAGCATCAAATGACTACAGTGCTGTATGTATAATGTGAAAAGGGTTGCTAACTCAGCTGTATGGAGCCTTTGAATCTATTTTAGATTTTGTGGTTTTCTGGCCTGCAGCTCATGAATTTAGGTTCCACCTGCTGCAGCTGATTTCACCAAAAGCTCTGATAAACACACTGTATGCTACCTGCCAAGCAACAAACGGCAGTCAGACAAAGTTAGTAACTAGCTGGTGAGCACCGCGGAGCATTTAGCTGCTAAAAAGCCAGATATCTTTCACAGGAATCAGTGGAGAGCAAATAAAAGAGTTCAAAGGACAGTGAATATTGGACTAAGATTCACCACGTGGCCAAGAATGTGAAACCATCATGAATATTCATATTACTCAGTGACATAAATAGGCAAGTGTTTGCTAACACATTATCACTAACATTATAAGGTGATAATGTGTCAATGTAGTGTTTACAGCTTGTTCTGCTGCCCCCAAGTGGCAGAAACACAATTATTATCACAACTGAGGTTAACAGCGGCCCAGCAACTCAGTTTTGCTTTGGGGCTCTCAAGCAGGTTAAACAGTGCATGATTGTAACAGAATATATAGCATTATTGAGATATTTTGTATTAATAGTGGCTGTCGCACTTCTACTAAATGAAGCTGCCGTCTAGTGCTTTACAATGACTGAAGTGTTGTAGAGTCCACTTTCTTTATGCAGGCTTTCCTCTACAGCGCAGTAGATTGTGGTCTGAGCCCCTTCTGTTGACGAGGAACATGAGCGGCATATATACAACTCTCTTCCACAGAGGCATCGTGGGCCACAAGTGTCGGCCGAGCTCAGTCCGGATTATTCCAGGGTGGAGGCTGTGTGTCGTTACTCCAGTGCCTGCAAAATGACAAGACATAGGCCATAATGCATGCACCTTATTCACAAGAGCACACAATCAAAGTGGTTATCTAAAAATAAACATAGAGTAGACCGTTTTTTACATATTGCATAATGTCTGGTGTGAAATATGAAAGGTTTCACTACCTTGCGGCCTGTTACACAGCTGCCTCGTAAAGAGGACACATAGCTAGATTACTTTGTGTATAGCGTTTCCAAAGGCGGTAATCTTTGTCCTGATGTATGTCATCAAAATAGATCTGACCTGTTGAGTTTATGCAGTAAATCTTCACACACAGATGTGGCATTTCATATTAAATTAAACTCAAAGGACGACGTTCCTGAGAGAGAGAGAACATATCTACATCTCTTGAAGTGAAACGCGAAAACGTGCACCTCTTTCATGAGCTACACTGGAGACGTTGACGATCCAACAGGCAGTTTGTTCAAAGGAAGTGGCTCAGGTCGTTCACGCCAATCTGCACTTCAAAGCCATCTTCAGTCTGCCATTTTGGACACCTCATAACACCTAAAAGTCAGAATATTACCGGAGGTATTTTTAACACCTCCCACCTGTTCATGTAACTGCTGTGATTTATACGTCCAGCCTCTTTTCAGTTGCTAGGACGTCTTTGGCTAGTTGTCATACTGAATGTGGAGATGCCAAGTCCAACTTTTTGACAATAACATCGTCATTTCCACTCCTCTTCCTCACGTCCTCCGCAGTTTTATTAGCTGTCCATGTCTCTACAGGCCAGAATGACCCTCATGCCTGTAACACAACAGCAAATCTTGTACGCTTTCAGATGAAATGAGATCATTGAAGCATAGGATATAAAACCCACATCAACCCCTTTTAGCCAGATCAACAGCGGTTTCTTTGCCAATCCCAGTGTTGCTCTTCACACCAAAAAGTCCCACTCCTGTAAGAGAGCCCACACAGTTACAGTAAATTAACCTATGCTTTTATTTTTGACCAATATTCTCAAATGTATCGAACACTGCCTTCATTTGCTAAAGCATAGTTTCAAGCATGCCAAATATTATTTGCATCTAAAACATAAGAATCCCCCCGGGGCTTTTTCCACTGTAAATAAGGTTTATAAAAAACAAGCAAATTGATGAAGTCAGCTTAGGCTCTGGGAGATTTTGACATTTCATAGATTAAAGGATGATGATGTCATCATTGAAAAACACCTTTGTAGGCCACGTCTATAAAAGAAACTCTTGATAGTATTTTTGGTATTGCCTGTGTTTTAACCTGTTTTAACCTGTCTTGACATGGCTTGAAGATGCCTTTCTTAAGAGGACTAGACTGGACATTTCAGTTTCATTGTGTGTTTATCCTTGACAATGTCATGGTATGTCAGAACTGGGTGACTGCAAACTTGAAATTACCTTTATCGTTGTCAAATAAATCTTTATACTGTCCTACCTACAATTATGTGACCACATACACAACAATCAATGCAAGCATTTAAATTCATCAGTCATTTGTAAAGCTATAAAGAAAACTCACATGGTGTATTTAAACGTTGGGCTTGTAAATATGTACCAGTGTAATTACGGGCAAAAAAAGGAACATGCCAAATGATTTCCAGACATTTTTAATTTACTTTTGACAATAAGACCTTGCTGAGAAATGAATGTTAAAGTTAAATTGTCATTTTACAAGCACGCAATCCCACTCAGTGTAACAATCAGTAAACTGTTTTAGTGTCCAGTAATTGAAACATCACACGCTGCACGGTATATTCACAATCAGTAGCGTGAGTGACAGACAGAGTAGACTATAAGAGGTCTTATCGCTGTCAAACTCTGCACTGTCCCATCAATCCTTACACTGTTTAGACTGCATTAAACCTCCCCCTGTTAAAGTCAGATTACAGCGTCCTCAATGTTTTTCTGTTTAAACACGGTCTCTCTCGCATGAGTTGCAGAATTACTGCAAACTAACGAGATGAAACGCCATCAATAACGTCCCTCCCATTTCGG
Organism: Gadopsis marmoratus; assembly: GCA_036023855.1. Taxonomy (NCBI): domain Eukaryota; kingdom Metazoa; phylum Chordata; class Actinopteri; order Centrarchiformes; family Percichthyidae; genus Gadopsis; species Gadopsis marmoratus. The sequence goes on from JAVQJF010021252.1 coordinate 28,485, forward strand.
TACAGTTACCTAACACAGAGCCTTCCACCAGGAAGTACCGCCTACCGCCATCTAATAGAAGAATCCTATTGGTTCAACTGATTAATGACGTTCTCCATGACAACAGTCTGTTTGATCTGTTCCCCAGAAAGCACTGCGCACTTTTATTTATATTTTAATGCGTAATGATGATAAAGGTGTAGGCCTATCTATATGGCACCTTTCATCAGTGGTGGAGGAAGTAGTCACAGCTTTTACTTCAGTAAAAGTAGCAACACCACACGGGGGACAAAAGGAAGATCCTGCATTAAAAATGTTACATAAATAAAAGTATGAAATTATGATCTAGTATTAAGTATGAAAAGTAAAAGTACTCATTAGGCAGCAGAATGGCCTCTGTCATTGTATTGTCATCGTATCATATACTATATTATATGATTACTACTGTAACGTTATTATTAATGTTATGTTAATAATAAAACATTATTAATGTACTTTAGGTGGAGATACATCTAGCCACCATACTTTACTCTGTACTCTATATTACTATTTGGTAGTTCAACTCTCAACAATATATCATTTTAGAAACTCATTTTAGGTTTGCTGTGTAACATTTCAATCTGAAAAGTAACTAGTAACTAAAGCTTTCAGATAAATAAAACTGTAAGTAAAAAATAAGGCCAGAAATGTGAGATGATGATGGCTGATCTCTAGGATTCATGTCACAATACACACATTGTATTGTACATTGTCAGCCTGTGTTGAGGTTTTATGTATTTTATTATGCTTTATGTAAATTATGTTCAAGTATGTGTTTGTTCTGTGTTTGCTTGAAGAGAATTTTCCCTCAATAAAGTTCAAATTCAGGGTGAGGTTGCAGTTGAGATGCTGTATATGACATTCTTGGTAGATGAACAAATCCATAATCTGAAATCCTACAAATCCTCCAGCAGAGGTCACTGTAGGCTCACCAACACAGTCTCAGTGCCTTCTATAGGAGTCCAGCAGATGACACACATGCATCATTTTAGGCCTCAGACTATGCTTTATTTTTTATATCCACAGTTACCAATCAAGTCTAAGAACACAGGGAAAGTACTTTATATAGCACCAAATTATATCCTGAACTCCTACAAGCAAGTTAAGAAGTGGCTCTGCCGTTGTATAAGGAGACAAAAGAAGAAGCCCAGCAGCAGCACCAAGATGACAGTAATAATATCATTACACCCTCAGATCTAAATTAAAACCTGATCAGAGGTGCAGCTGAACAACTAACTCTTGAAATAACACATTAGTTCCTTGTGTATTATTGATGACTCTGGAAGCCTATCATTGGGAGTCTGGACGAGGACTAAATATTGAGCTTTGACCTTGAGGTATACAGGGTAACATCTGAGAGTGACTGTTAACACCGAGGAGAATTGAGTGTCTGTGAAGGTGGGCAGAATGTGGATACCGTTTACATACCATAAGTTCAGGGGTCGCTGTGCAAAGTCTTAAGATTACATAACGACCAATGTACCTATCTTACTGCAATAAACACATTCTGCATTAAAGTCTCTTATTACTGGACAGTGCTGGACAGAAGTGTGCATTTTAAGGCCAAAAACAGCTGACCTTCCACTGACATTCTCTATAATGTTATAAACACAAGTTGAGAAATTTTATTTTTTATGCATCTCCAAATATTGTATGTTTATGAAGCCCTGATTTTTATTATTAGGCCTTTGCATATATCTGCCTTTTGACAATGCAGCCCCCCTAACCTCAAATGAAAAAGTACTTCAGAGGTGACCTAGCTGTCACTTTTGCTGGCTCACCACCAAGCCCATCATGTGACTGCTTTGCACACTTCCCAATCTCTCTCCCAGTATGGTAACCTTCCCCTGCTAAAATTAGAGGGCCCTCTGTTGAGACATTTTGGAACGTGAATATCCTGTACCCATTCTGCAGATGTCAATTTTTAATGTGAACTTGAATTAACTCCTGCTCCACCATAACAAGTATCTGAACTGTATCTTACTAATTAAACAAACCCTGTGAGGTTATGCTTTTATTTTTTTTTTTATGCAAAAGGTTATTGCTCTTATTTCAGTTTCTGGTCTGAATGCACTGAATATTTGTGGATCATCTTCTGTGTAGTAGCACACATACATTTTGTTTCTGTGCTAAATCTATTAATCTTACCATCAAAGTTCAGTAATCAATACACATGTATCTTTGTCCCTCTGTCTGAACTACCTACTAACAAGGTAAACAGCAGGTTCTGCATATATCCATGTCTTAAAGTTCTGTATATTTGTTATCCGCATGTGTAAATATAAAATATTTGATCAGATTAATAGTGAATAGTTTTTTACAAAGATTTTCTGCATTCCAATAAACTTACTGTACTGTACATAGTTTTCATTCTGTAGACCTGCTATATTGAGGTTGTGCACATTTTACACGTTTTCCTAGTCGCTTCCCGAAAACATATCAATGTGCCATTATGATTACTGTTATTCATATTATGTATTATCAATATTTTGACTAGGCATTTCAATGGGTTCTCATCTAGCTAATATGGCTTTACAACATGCATTCACATGCATTCAACATGCATGGGCGGCTGTGGCTGAGAGGATAGGTTGGTGGTTCGATACCAGCTCCTGCTGTCCGCATGTCGAAGTGTCCCTGGGCAAGACACTGAACCCCGAGTTGCCCCTGGTGGAGGCCAGCATGGCAGCTGTGTCCCCATCGGTCTATGAATGTGGTGTGAGTGTCCCCTAAATGTCTGTTTGTCTGCCCTGCGATTGACTGGCGACCAGTCCAGGGTGTTTCCCTGCCTCTCGCCCAATGTTAGAATTTGTGGTCCATCAAGGTCTAAATGGTTTGGCAGGAATAAAATTCTGGAGAAATATTGGAGTATTACTGTATCAATACTTTTAAAATTAACCAAGTAATGGCAAACATGTTGTATTTGCACCATCATCCCAGCAAATGTCACTATCAAAAGGGTACATTTCTTTGTTGTCTAAAGGACTTCACGCAAAATCAAACCTGTAGGAATTTCAAATAAAAACCTGTATGGCACCAATCAAATTCCACAATATAACTGGACACTCAAGATGGTTTGTTATTATCTGTGGCTATATTGTGTCAGTCTGTGATCATTAATACCTGGTCTCATTCTCTCCTAGAGTCAGCTTAAAGCCAAAGTGTGGAACTGAAACACAGGCTCTGGAACTGCTGCAAACCCCCCTGAATGGAATCTGAAAAGATCCACCGGAACACCCCAAGGACATGTTCAACATCTTGCCAGTCTTTTCAAAATTCCCACGCTCTACAGGTTAAGTTTAGAGTGACGCAAATGAAACAAGGTTAGGGAAAGATCATGGTTATGTTTAATAAAGAAGCAATGTTAATTTCAGCTCTGTGACAGGATGCAACTCTAGTGGCCTACATGAAAGCCTGACCTCAACACACTTAGTTCCCAACTGCTACATAAAGTTCACACTATCCCTGCATTTGCACTGAATGTTAACATTGTACTTAAACTGAGAGGTGATGAAATTTCCATTTAATTCTACTGCAAGAACGTGGTACAATTCCACACCCCATTGACCTTTAAAACCTTTCTACTAACGCATTGAATAACACCTAGAACTCCTGAAAGTCCTCCTAGAACCCATTATGGACTTCCGGAGCCCTTCAATGAATTATAAAACCACCAAGAAAACCCTTAGAAATCCAAGGAAATTAATTTGATAAGAAAAATGGAATGCAGGGATGACAGCTGACTAGAGAAGTCCTTACTTTAGCAAAGCAATTCAGTTTACCCTGTGCCAGGCACTGAATCCCCAGTGGCATCAGTTAAAGAGGTCATAGTCTACCAACTATTTCTACCAAGTATCATGCAAAATACCCCAATAAAAGAAGAAGACATTGGAGTATTAAAATAAAATACTTGAGGGATTACAGTGTAACATGCCTCTTGGAATAACGGTCCAAGAAATTAACACGGCTAACCACGGCCACAAATTATGTGAAGGCAATGTTTCTACAGCACAACATGATCTACGTGACAAAACATTGATTAACACTAAGTTCAACATAAAGACAGAAAAGTGGCATGAATTGGCCAGGCGTGATGGTGATGATTATGATGATGACTATGAGGTGTCAAGAAGAATTAGCTTTACCAAAGAGTCCACTGCCTGTCCGGCCTTTCTTCATCAGGTACATGGCCCAGGACAGGGGGCCAGAGCTGGAGAATGCCCCAGGGTTCATGCTTCAATCCTGGTTGCAAAAGCAGCAACAGCTGGGGCCAAATTCCCAACACCCAGAAGGAAGACAAAAGAAGGTGTCAAGGAAAAAAACAATAATAATAAGAGGGAAAGGGGAGGGAATCTGAAGAAGAAGAAAAGCACAAGGTAATAGAGAAAGAGAAGAAAAGGGAACAAATTTAGTTTTTTCACTTTTTGTTAGTCCAAAGTCCAGAATTTGAAGTCACCACGAACAATTTAAAGAGATTCCAGAAACTCATTCAGCAAAGAGGAGCTCCAGCCCGTCCTCAACTTCACCAACTGCTTTTATACCCTTCATTCATCTCCACCCCCCCTTCCCTCTTCCTCCACCGCAGCCTACATATTAGTAAAAACCAGAAAGAAGTGAGGGAGCAAGAAGCGATGGAGAGAGGAGGAGGTGGTGGAGAAGGAGGAGAAGAACCAGTCAAGCTTAATTCATTCCCTCCTTCTCTTAAGCGTAGCCACAGGGGACACGACTCCACTTTGCCCTCAGGCTTTCTTAAGCTGCTAATTTCATTTAGCTACTCAAATGATTTTCTCCCATTTTTCACCCTCCCTCCCTTCCTCCTTACCTCTTTCTCGCTATTTGGAAGTTCTGGCTGAAAATTGACGTCACACACTTGAGTGATATGAGTTCGCTTGGCTCAGGCACTGAACCTGTCTTATTTTTGGAGCTAATGCCACTATTACTGTTAACTTCTGTTTAGAACACTAGCTAACATGCCTTGTTGAGGTATAGCACTTAAACAGTCACATTTTGCTTTGTCACAGACTCGTTGCTTAGCCTCTGACTAGCTTGTTAACTAACAATGCTAAAGAACACCAAAACCCCCAGGTTGGCTACAGTGCCTGTTTTAAGCTACAACATAGAAAGGACCAGAGACTAATAATAATAATAATAATAATAATAATAGGAACTTTAAAAGCAAAACGCTACTGCCTTTAGGGAGAGCCTTTTCCATTCGTTATATGTTTATTAAAAACTCTCTTTATCTCCTTATTAAGTGAAGTACAATAGCATTGGATATATTGACAGAACAGATCAGCAGTCACTTAACTAACATCTGTAAGGAGAGTGGGTATTTTCGGACAAATGGAACATTTTTCTGACAGTCTGGGATTCGGAATAATGGGCTATTGGAACAATGGCATGGCACCCTTTGTTATTTTTTGCTTCACTGCACATTTGCGTTATTATACATCTGACAAGCTAGTTAGCGAACAAACCTGAAGGCCAACAAAATGATGACGTTAACTATGGTTAATATTTTTACCTGTTTTCATCTACAACAAAGAAAGAGTAAAGATAGAAGGAAGGTTAGTGTGTCAGGTGACGTAAGACATCATTCACGTGACATAACTTGAGTGATAACATAACAACCTAACCCCGTACTTTTGGTGCCTAAACCTAACCCAGCATTAACCACGTGTTGTATTTGTTACTATGATGACAAAGGTTCGATACATCTGTTGTTACCAAGATGACAAAGACTGTTGCTGGTACTCTCCAACAGTCATGTATGTCATTTTGGGAGTGGCTGTCATTTAGGTGTAAGGACGTGTTGAGAAAATAAGGTGCAATGTTCAAATGAAGCCAAGGGCTCCACCTCAATTGTACATGTTCACACTAACTCAACATTCTGAATGGAAACAAAAGCGTCTTCCTCACAGAACCATTGCTGTCTGTTGGTTAAAGCTACATAGAGATGCACTACCAAACCTCAAGGTGACCGCTATGACACACACACACACACACACACACACACACACACACACACACACACTGGTGGACAGTGAGCTTCCCACAGTGACCCCCCCAGAGGCCCTTTGGCTGGTGACATCACCACAAAACTCCCTGTGTGTGTGGGTTTCAAAGAAAGACAGGGAGTGTGTGTACACGGACTTTGACTGTAAGAGCACCATCAGACCAAGTGTGTGTGTCTGTCACTAGTTATGGTGAGCCACAGTGGTTATCTGAGGTGTGTGTTCTCAGTGAGCCAAAACCCAGCCAACAAAAGTGTGTTACCCTTTAGGTCTAAGTCTAGAACCTACTTCCTTTTTTAACATGATTTGCTGACAAAACGAGTGCTGTCTGTGTATGTACTGTAGTGTTAAAAGGCCTGTCTGTTTTTCCTTTTGATAAATAAGGACTTAAATTTTGCACATGCATGGATTATGTATGGAAAACCGCTGTTTATTGGACTTTAAAGACTTAATCAAATGGAGGACTGCAGAGTTTGATCTATTTCTGTAATTAGCCTATATCTACTGCATGCATGTATAAACGCTGGTGCTGGAATCTTTACTGTTTACTGCTCCTCCCCTTTCACATTTCGACATGCAAACCATTTTTAGGGTGTAGATAAATACAACGTAAATATCTCTGTCAGGCCCCTTCATACTTTGCACACAACATTGATTTATTTATCATCTGCCTTATGCTTATTTTGGTATTGCATTATTGTTATAAATTCAAGTTATACAAGTTATACTGTAAGGAGGGTCTTGCTCCAGCTAAACTATGGTTTAATTTGGGGAGCCTGTCACAATAATATATATTATATTTCTTGTCCCAAATATTCAGTATATACTGTTTGATTTACAAAGAGATTTAAGAGCACCATCATCACAGTGAGGTGGAAACAAAATCAACTCAAAATAAGTGACACCTCTCTCTCTCTCTGCCAGCGGCTATCTGTCCCTGTCGTCCCCTGAGTTGAGGCCACCCTGAGGCCAATGACAGTGGCATGGCCAGGATCAATACCACACACACACACACACACACACACACATACACACACACTGCCACCCTGAGTGAGGGATCGATGGAGGGATAGAGAGAGTCTAGGGAAAAGGAGACGTCCTCTGGTTTTATCTCTCTGGTTGCTCATCAGCACCTTTAAAACTTCATCACATTCTATTTAAAGACCAGCTCTTTCCACATATAAACATCCATCACTTTTAGTAGAAGAGAGAATGAACAATACAAATCATTTTAAAAAGTATTTCAGTGATTAAACCAGATTTTTATATACCTAAACTACCTTGTCTTCAGGCGTGTCTCAAACATGTGAATCAGCTGTACATGTACATGAAAGTAATATAATTACAGTAACAAAAAAATGTCAAAAGTAAAAACAAATCTGAATTTAAATTATGAAAACTGAATTAATTGGATAATTCAAGATTGTAATGTTAATGGTGAGAGTTAAGTTGGAGAGATCATTTTTTATACATTGAAAATCAATTATGACTTGCAATATCCTTGGGGTAACACCATGTTGGGTCTATACATATAGAGTTGCTCTAGACCTGCTCTATATTAACAAGTGCTATGAGATAACTTTGTTATGATATGGCGCTATATAAATAAAATTGAATTGAATATGTTATTTACTGTATATGTTTATAGACTCTGGGTCCCATGAAGACCCAGACTCTGGGTTTTAGAGTCCAGTGGTGAACTATTCATTTGTGGTCAATACTGAGCCTGTGTTGCTGTCACATGAGAAAAACTAAACTCATACATTATTGTTGCGCAAAGTGCATGCGCGGAAAAATGAACAACTTACTCTCTGAGATGACTTCTTCCTACAAGCTCATAACAAGAGAGAAGTTCAATGAACAATTCACTCATGATCAACACATCACTAGAGGTTTAGCTGCTTGCATTGTATGACAGCAGTGTAAAAGCGAACTGCACTCTGACATAGTGGGTCGCAAAAAATACAGACTCTTTCATAATGCTGCTTTAAACTATAAATACAAACTGAAAGGTTTGTGGCCCTAGCAGTTAGATTGCTATTGTTTTACTTACTGATGGAAGCAGATGTTTATTAAAATGATGAGCCACACACACACACACACACACAGTAGAAATGGTAGAAAGTAGACATGGATGAGTCAGTTCAGACACTTCAGCTGCTCAGTAGATTTGTATCAAAGCACTCTCATCAATTGATCAGTGACGGAGGAGTTAGCAATTGTCTCTAGTTAACAGAGCAGCCAATTCTCTCTCTCGCTCTCACACACACACAAACACACACAGTATATCCACACACACCTCCTCTATAATTCATGGGGTGTATTGTGCGGATGCAGTTAACTGCCGCTTAAAAGTAATTAATTGATTTTCTGACATATCAGTTAGCATCAGCACCAAATGACACACACATACACACACATATATACACACTCAGGATAAAATGCAGACTTGCACAAGGTCGACGATCACACACATAGGCAACACACTGATGTCACACACACACACACAGAATTGTATGGTGACTCACACCCTCACCCTATCTGTAATTATACTGCTGTAATAAGAAAGACAATCTCTTCCACACACACACTTTTCACAATACGCACACACACACACACACGCACGAGCACAGGCTGTCTAAAATACAGTAGATGCCGTTATAGTGAGTACTGTACACAAAATGCCTTATTTACAAAGAAAAACATACAGCAAGTCAAACTCAAATGTCATTTTTTTGCTCCATCATACAACAACCTAAATATGTTGTGCCCTTTCACACCTAATTTTATGTATCTTTTGTATTACTTTATCCTCACTGAATCATTGCCACATTAGCTCAGAGGTATTATTATATTAGAGCAAGAACATGAAGGAGGTTTTTCACATTCAAAATGGTGCCACTTAGCCAGAGTCTGCTGGCTTCTTTTATGGCTCAAAGGGGCATTGCTTTATGGCATTAAGCGTGCAGGGGTGCTGTTGTAAAGCTTTCAGTGGTTTTGCCAGTGGCAGATGGAGGAAGAAGTGAAAGGCCCATGGTCACCAAAGGAGAGCAAAGGTCACCATGGTTAACATTAAGGAGATATTCAAAGCTTATAGTATTAAACCAAACAAACTAAATTGAGGAGCTAAATGACACATTCCTGAAGAACTCCTGAAGCACTGATGGAAACAACCGAATCATCATGCTGCTTGTATTTACTGTTGTGGGACTGATGTTTGAGTTGAATGTAATGAATGAAAAAAAAGGAGAAACGCAAACTCAAGTGTTTGATAGATATTTATTTTACCATGAAACTATCAGCAATAAAGTTTGATTTATATCTCCTGTTCACTCACATTGCTTTTTATATACTCTTTCTTTGTCTAGATATATTTTAAAACTAGTTCTCACACTACAAGAAATGTCTGTGCCTTGTCCTAACTGTGATTCTAGTGGCACCTGGTATTTTCTTATTTTGTGAACGAAGCTTTTCAGAAGTTGTAGCAGATGCAGAGTCTATGTTTGCCCAATCAATGACTCGATAGTTCCTGTACAACCCTGGGAGTGGGGACTTTTCTGGCCCCTGTAACTATACTATAGGAACTGAATTTAGTCCCTTGTTTCACCACTAGTTTAGTTTCAGAGTTCCTCAAATGTTTCTTTTTCTATTGTGAAGGTTCCAGCAGTATTGAACACAGGATAGCAGGAATGGGGCAGTTAAAAAGTGTAGGCAGGCAGGTACAGATCCAGATACAGGTGCAGGATTCAGGTTAGTAGGTACAGGTTGCAAGATTTAGGATTCAGGATTCAGGTTTCAGAGGCTTGAAAGCAAAGGCACAAGATGCCTTGCTGAGAATGAGAATCTGGTGAGGAATGATTGGAAATGGGCTGGTAATATTACCTTGCAGGGCCAAGGAGGGAAAGTGGAAAGTGAGCATGTGGATGTGAGAGTCAGGTGACTGGGTCAGGTGGATGAGTCTGAGGGCGTCTGGTACACAGGTGAAGAATGGCAATGAAGAAGCCTGAGGAAGTGGAAATATGGCTGGAGGAAGGGACAGATAGGCGGAATATGACAATGTAATACAGCAAAAAGACTAAAGCCAATAATGTGGATTAATTTCTGCTGAAAATAGTCCCCAACAAATGTACTATGTACTCTTTTTTGAGTAACGTTCGTTAAAAACCACAGTGAGTAGCTGTTGCAGGAAACTACTTTGTAAAAGTGAAACAACATATTTGTGAGGTGTTCAATTGTCTGTAGCACACACAAAATGTTTATCATGAAATACAATGAGTACTTAAATCAACTAAGATAACTAAGTACTTTTAATATGCACAAAAGCAATGTGTGTATTTGTCCTTTGTATGTGTGTGTTTGTTGAATTATTCAGCCGGCCTCTGCGATGAGAGAAGATGGACTTATTCTTGCTTAACTAAAAATTGATTTTCTGACACAAGAAATGAAGGACAGGGAGAGAAAGAGAGAGAGGGAGGGAGAGCGAAAGAGAGAGAGAGGGAGAGAGAGTGCACATTCAATCATCCACACAGTCAAAGTTGGTTAAATGTTGATGCTTTCATAGAACGTACAAATGGAAATGGAAGAAGACAGAGAAAAGTGAGACAGGGTCTCTGACAGAGAGAGATAGGATGAGACAGAGAACCAGAATGATAGAGAGAGGAAGACAGAAGTGCCTCAGGCTGTGTTTAGTGCAGTTTGAATGGCTGAGCAGGTGCAATAGAGCAGAAACTCACAGACTAAAAGGAGAAACACACACACATACACATTGCAGGCTGGACAGTGAACATGCACGTCACAACTGATCAGAAAGGTCTACTGCAGGAACATTCAATTCTGTCCACGGCGTGACTGTGACCTCTTCCTCTACATTTAATGTCCACCAACATTTGAAGGCAAATTAAAATGATTACATCTTTTTCCTACGCTCTCCACAGCTTCTCCGGACCCTTTCACGTCTGTCACATGTGCTCATGGTGAACCTGCTCTCATCTGTGAAAAGCACAGGGCGCCAGTGGCGGACCTGCCAATTCTAGTGTTCTATGGCAAATGCCAATTGAGCTCCACGGTGCTGAGCACAGAGCCCACCGGAGGACGTTGAGCCCTCAGGCCACCCTCATGAAGTCTCTTTCTGATTGTTTGGTGTGAGACATTCACACCAGTGGCCTGCTGGAGGTCATTTTGTAGGGCTCTGGCAGTGCTCATCCTGTTCCTCCTTGGACAAAGGAGCAGATACAGGTCCTACTGCTGGGTTAAGGGCCTTCTACGGCCCTGTCCAGCTCTCCTAGAGTAACTGCCTGTCTCCTGGAATCTCCTCCATGCTCTTGAGACTGTGCTGGGAGACAAAGCAAACCTTCTTGCAATGGCACGTACCAATGTGCCATCCTGGAGGAGTTGGACAGCCTGTGCAACCTCTGTAGGGTCCAGGTATCACCTCATGCTACCAGTAGTGACACTGACCCTAGAAAAATGCAAAACTAGTGATAACAGTCAGAAAAAAAGAGGAGGGGAAAAAAATGTCAGTGGCCTCCACCTGTAAAACCATTCCTGTTTTGGGGGTCATCTCATTGTTGCCCCTCTAGTGCACCTGTTGTTAATTTAATTAACACCAAAGCACCTGAAACTGATTAACAACCCCCTCTGCTACTTAACTGACCAGATCAATATCCCAGAAGCTTAATTGACCCAAAGTTTTAATGAGATATTGGTGGCCTCTCTCGCCACAATAGACTGAATGTTGATGTTTGTGCATCCGATCTGCAAATATCTGCAAAAATAATATATTTTGTAAGTGGTCCCAAACATGCTGACCATTGCAAGCGCAATATCCCTGAGGAGTGGAAAGCTGGATTCAGGTAGTATTCTCCAAAATGACATTCCCCTCTCATTGCATTATGCTTGAAGGAAGGGGTTTCTGACTGTCGTTGGCATAGTTCAAGCTGCAACTCTGGGGGTTGCTCACTGGCAGCAGCAGAGCGGGTCTGCATGGCATAGAAATCTTGAACTGCTGCTGCAGTGGTTCTATGCCGGTTTGGTACTTGAGAAGTGTTTTCTCGTACCTAACATCTTTGCTCTCTTCACAGGCAGGAAAGTGGTCAGATGGTCAGATGAACAGCCTAGGTAGTTTACGCTAAAATGCGTTCATGTGTTGTCTGCAGTAAGCACTTGCATCACATTCAATACTGTCCTCCAAGAATACTGGGATTTCAGTGCACGCACAAAAAAATGTCTCAAATGATTTCCTGTGATCCATCTCATCTCAGTGTGCTGTAAATCCGCTCATCATCGGCGCTCACTCCATCCAAACCGGCTACAAACTTCATATTCTCAGACCTGTTCTCCCCTCGATTGAGATTGTAACCTTGGTCACTAAACCCATGACATGGCTGAAGTGCAATGTATTGGGATAGAGTATCTCCTGTGAGGAAACAAATACCCACATTCACTATAATAGTTAGTTAGTGATAACTTTGCCATGTCGTCACTCATTGCAAGTACGCAAGCTTATCAACTGCTCACTTACAACATTTTTAACAGTGTTGAAAACACCCTTGCCCTTGGTGGTGTCGTGTAAAGACTCCAATTTCAGTAACTTCTCATGCACTTCAAATGAGCTGTCAATGACTGTTGTGTAAATGAGAAGCTGGCTACCACCCTTCACATCTGTAGTCTCATAAGAAGCAGTAGTTGCAGTCATGCATGACTTGGTTTAGATTTCCCTCAACATGATTTTGTATGTCAACATTTATTCGGAAATAGCATAAGGCGCCTTGAGAGAGGACTTGTGTTGTTGTGGCTTTGGTGAAAAGGCTCTGCCGCCGTTCTAATTTTCCTTTGAGGTCAGCGATGATGGCGTCTCTGGCAGCTATGGTGTACATGTCATATCTGTCTTTATGTGTGGTGTTGTAGTGGCGACATCTTGAAATCCTTCATGGCTGATTTTGTTTTGAGGCACATTAATCCCTTTGAATTACAAAAAAATATAATGTGTTCCCCATCTTGCCTGGAACACATGGTTTAGTTTTCTTTTTTGGCCACTAATGTCTGTCTTTGTCATGTGTCATTGTGGAAGATTGCCTGGCGAGACCAAGACTAGCATGTGCAAGCAGTTGCTTGGCTACAAGCCTCTTGCATTTGGAGGGTGCGCAGTGGAGAGTAAAATTACAATTGCGATCTTTGGAATTTATTGATATTTGGATATTGACTCCGGGGCCACACTGACTGAGGATGGGGGACACCAGTTGCCCATGTCTGATCTGAAGAGATACAATGCATCTTGGGTCAGTTGAGTATGTCCAGTAAGTATATCCATGTCACTGACCAAACCTCAACCATAGCAGTGTCAGAGGGATCAGGAACAGTGAAGTTGTCAGAACATCAGAAAATCTGTTGTTCTAGTGAGCAATTATAAAGTATTGTATAATTAGTAGAACGTATTCTTCTTTATTCTCGAGTATTTCCCAGGTCCAACTAGAAATGCTGAATTGCTAACTGATGCTTAAAGCCATTTTTATTTGTTTTTCCTGCTGCCAGAGGACACTGTTCAGCATAGTGTACTGCACATAGGCCCCCCAGTGGCTCAAAAATACTTCCACTAAATAAAAAAAAATATATATATAATAAAGATAATATTTAAGGAACATGATTTTCTATTTATCTATTCATTCATCTATCTTTAGCTGTCCAGGTTGAGGTGGCAGCAGACAAAGCAAAGAGGATCAGGGTTAGCTATATGTATGCTCAAAACAAACTGGTTTTTATGCCCAACTCTGAAGGGAAATGTTGTTCTGAAAGGAAACACTTACTGAGGAAAAAGAACACACTGATAATCGTTTCTTGAAAGTATTCGTAATGTTGCACTGATTTTGATTATCTAATTTTGTAGATATGAAACCAGAGAGGAATAGTTGTGTGAAGAATGAGAAAGGAGAGCTTGAGAGACACTGGCATTGGGAAGTTACACATTTTGTTGGAGGCAGCCTGGTTGCAGGGTCTTAGGTTGATTGACTCTGTTGTGGAATGTATCTATGTTGCACCTCCAAAATGACATAGTAAACAGGTACTGTATGCAGGTAAGTGGAAAGAATAACAGACTGATGTACATGAATGGATTAACATCCGTGATGTGTGGATAAATCCAGGCCCTGAGGCCAGGAAGAGAAGAATGAGAACAGGACTGAGACAGAGAACCAGGACTGATGATGAAAAATTATTTGTATTAAATCCCAGATTCACACAGAAGATGTCTCATGAAGCATACTAACTACGATGTTATTTACACTCTTCTCTGACTACTTTGGGGATGAGGTCCTGGAACTAAATTTGGGAACTGGTCAGGAGGTGATACTAAGTCAGAATTCCAGGTATTTTTGATAGTTTTTATACTTAAAAGTACAAATTTTCTATGTTTTATTCCACTACATGAATTTAAACAATGTAGTTACTAGTTCTCTAGTTTGCACATGTAGATTATTAATAAAGAATATAAAGTAATTAATTATGCTTTACAGTATTATTATAGGTTATGCTACCCAGCAGTATATCAAATTAGCTTCACCTTTGAATGCAGGACCATTACTTGTTACAGAGAATTTTTACATTGTAGTATTGCTACTTTTGCTGAAGCAAAAGCTGGATACTTATTCCACCATTGGCTGTATTTTATCTTCCCTTTGATGAGAAAAAGCTCAGAAGTGACCATGAAGTCTGTTCTCCACCAGATTCAGATTCAGGAGAGAAGCAGGCAGCTTGATTTGGTCTCATTCACTCTCGGATCCATTCTGTCCACCTCCAACTGCAGGTGGGGTCCTTCATTCATTCCATGATTCAAAAGTCATTCTGTGTACAATGTTAGCCCGGTGTCTCATTTCTTATTGGTGAATATCGAAACATCCTATTAGACATGAACTATATTGACTGAAGCAGATTTTGGGAATTTACTGGTCTGGTACTTACTTTCTAACTTCGGTCAGTTCTTTCTACAGTCAAGAGAACATTGTACGAGAACTATTTACTTGTCACTATAGACAGCCACACAAATCAATGGCTGTTTGCCACTCATGGCAAAGATCATCTCTGACAGTTAGAGATGGAGACTTCCAATCAACTAATTAGCCATTCACATCCCTCAGGCTTTGGTTACTTACTTCACCTTTTTGTAGCATGTGTGTGTGAGTGTGTGCATAAGTCTTCCTGCTAAGTAACCTCAAAGATTCTGGGAAAACGAATAATCAAAGTGGAAGGAACCAGTGGAATCAACGAATCAGGCATCCTAAGCCCAACCACACGGGGACGACCAGAGTCCCAAACGAGCCAATGAATAAATCAGAAGGCTTATTCGTGGGGCGGAATTTACAATACAGAATAGAAGGGCGCTAATGGGTATGGGCCACATACACACACACAAAGACAACACTTTGCATTCACTTGTTAACCACAATGTGGGGACAAATGGGCTTGGAAGGAAGAAATGGGGGTGAGGAGGGGTGAGAAAAGGGTAAGGCGCCTCTTTGCATGTCTTCCTTAACCACAGGGCTGAAGGGACCTCGCCTCCCTTCACACAGGACACCTGTCCCACCAGACTTTACAGACACGCACCCGCCATCTCACCCATTAAGGCTGAGGGGAACCAGTGCGGTCTAGAGAAAAATGGGTCGGGAACATTGAAAACGCTCTGGATGATCAGAGGCTTCATTGATCGTCAGATCGTTGGCGGTTTCTTGAAACTTCGGAGCAGGTTAGAGTCAGCGGGGAAGTGTAGTGAAACAAAGAGGGCGACTGAAAATAGATAGGTGATGATATTTTTTAAAAACCAACAATACCAACATTTGTCAGAGTTTATGTGAATGTGTGTGTACACGTGTTTAGCTGCTATCGACTACATGAAAATGTATGCGATTATTGCCAGATTAGCCAAAACTGCAAGAAAACAATAACATGATGAGGTTTATCTCTGAAACCCTAACTCAGCTACAAACCTAAACATAACCACTAACTTCTGTCGTGGAAAAATCTGCCTGCACTTCCCCTTGAAAAACACACGCACACATGCACGCACACACCTACACACGCACACACACACACACACACACACACAAAAGCAATATTCATTTCCTGGAGACTTACCATAACCACTACTTACCTAACCCTTATCCTTATCCCCCACACCCACACATTGCATATTTTGTAGTTAACACGAGTACAAATAGAAAATGAGACATTGGGCTTTAACAAGCTGGTAGTCCTACTATCTGGAGGGATTTACTGACCATCAACAGCTAGCTTAGCCTTGGTGGCTTCACACAGCTCTGCAGACGTCCCGACCCCCGCTGCTGGGTTTACACACCCTCCAACTCTAAACACTAATGTGAGTCCTGAGTTGAGATGCACCCATGGCTAACGTTAGCAAGCCACCTAAGAGCAAACAACATGTGAGTAAGACAACAACAATGACAATGAAACGGAGCACTCCTTGCAAGGGCATAATTTCCTCTGGGGATGGGGGGTATTTAATTTTTTTACTTTTGAAAATGTTATTTTTGACCCCTTCACTTTTATACTTTCCGATTTATTTCCTCTCTGTAGCACAGTAATGAAATCCATACCCTTCTCCAGAGAAATATAACTACATGTGAAATTGTATCAGTCCTATCCTACAAGGCATCAGTGCAGACGCTGTCCAGAACACGTTGATATTAAAACACTGAAGTGATTAAGCAGGCGTATGGAAGGAAGTGGGGGAGGCAGCAGAGGAGGAAAAGGAGGCGGAGAGATGAAAAAGAGGAAAGGAAATTAAGGCATCCTTATTGGAGCTCTGTCTTCCTGCTGCAGCTGATTGAGGAGGACAGGAGGAAGACTGTAAAAAGTGGTGCAACGATCTTAGCCAGTTAATGTCTGTCTTTCCCTGTGTCTGTCTGTCTGTCTCTCTCTCTCTGTGTGTGGAGACTGGATATCCGAGACGTGGTGCTGCGCAGTCTGGATGAACACGGGTCACGTCGAGTGGATGCGGACCGCCTGCTGCTGCTATTGTCGTTATTAGTGTAGCTGTT